>JAULJZ010042834.1:0-14429 GCA_032270985.1 Heliamphora pulchella
TAGAGAGAGAGAGAGAGAGGGAGAGAGAGAGAGAGTGTGCTAGATCCGAGTAAAGGAGAGGTTTGATTAGAGAGAGAAACACATGCATAGGAACGGAAGGTTAGCATTCATATACAGGTATATTTGTCTAAAGTAATAATTTATTTTAAAAAAATGACTTTATGGAATAGTTAAAAATTTGTTAGTTCTAGACAACACAAGACAGGTGGTGAATTGAATTTTAAAATAATAATAACAATTTTGAAAACCTTTTTGCAAAACATTATAATTTCACAAAGCGAATATAGTAGTAAAAGAGCTACAGTAAAATTAAAGAGGTAAGAGAGAAAATAGAACCAGACACCAAATATTATAGTGGTTCAGTTTCTTCCAAACCTATATCCACTCCTCAAGATTCCCCTTGAGAATTTGCACTAAAATCGAATGCTTCACATGCGCATTTAAAAGTGTTACTCAAAGGGCTTTTTAATTTGATTTTGATGGTTTTCATAATTTATTTTCTTAATTAAATTGATTTAAAAAGATTATATTTAATTGTTTTCAAAAAGGTAACTATTGACACATCATGACTAATGAGTCGATACCTTAAGCCATTTGTGCTGACTCTTTGAATCAAATAGGTTGACACTCAGTGTTTTGAATAAGAACGTTTTGTGTCAACGCAAATTGATTTTGAGTCGACACTTTAAGGCAAAGAACGCTTGAAACTCTCAAGTGTGTCGACACCATTGAGAAATTGAGTTGACACCATAACATCTTCGTTTAAGACGTTTTAGGAACTCAAATGAGTCGATACCAAATGATTTTGGGTCAACACCCTCAGTATTGGACCGGGATTCATTTTGAGTCGACACCAAAGTATTTTAAATCAACACCAAATGATCATTTGGGTTCCAGACTTCGAATTTTTGGGTTGACACCAAATTTACATTAGCCGACACCAAAACACCCTCTGGAAAAAAAATGAGACGATACCATGGAGAAATGGGTGGACACCAAAGCTACAAGTCATTTCTCGATTCCAAGTAAAAAAGGGTCGACGCCAAAGCTTGTCGAGTCGACATAAAGTTCCCTTCAAAAACAAAGAGTTTTGGGTTGACACTAAACGAAGTTGAGTCGACACCAAAACAGCTAAGACTGTCTGAAACTTTTTGAATCGACACCAAACGAAAATGAGTTGACTCTAAAATTCTCGAGGCTGACTGTAACTTTATGAGTCGACACCAAACGATTATAAGTTGACACCAAAGTCTCACCTGAAAATTTAAAGAAATGCACTGGTCGACACCAAATGTTTCATGGGTTGACACCATTGTGTGGGTGAGGTAAAAGCAGAAATTGGGTCAACACCAAAAAAGATCTGAGTCGACACAACCACTTGAAGAACCAAACCCTAGATATTTTGTGTCGACACAAAATAGTTCTGGGTCGACACCTGTGACAAATTTCAAATCTCGCGCTGGTTCTAACGGTAGGATTTCAGAGCATTTATTGCCTTTCCCAACCCACTAACGGTCATTTACTTCAGATGGCTATATAAGAAGTTATTTTTCAGAGCTTAGAAGATCTAGACACTGTTCTATTGCTTTAATTAAAAGCTCAAAATATTCAAAAACGCATTTACTGCTCATTAAACTCCTTTAGCCGATTTCTCTCTCTTTGTTCATTTATTTTCAATCATTTATAAAGATAGTGAGTGAGGGAATATTTGATTCCCACACATTTATTGTATTAGAGGGTGAGTCACCCTTGATCCTTTAAGAGAGTGAGTGATACTCTTTAAAGAAGAGCTCAAGAGAGAATAAAAAAATTAGAGATTGTTTTGTAGGATCTTCTTGAGATTGTAAAAGGCTTTTGAATGTTCCTTTGAAGAATTCGATCCTAGTGAATATTCTCAATAGGAGTCTTGATGACTGGACATGAGCTTGGAAGAAGCCGAACCACTATAAATCTTAATGTCCAGTTCTATTTCTCTCTCCCTAACCTCTTTAATTTCTTCATTGCTTCATTTCTTGATATACTTGCTATATTTGTCTCAGAAATTAAAAAGTTTTTAAAAATATTTTTAAAATTGTTATTATTATTTTAAAACCCAATTAACCCGGGTTACCTGAACTAGCAATTGGTATCATAGTTTGAGCTCTTATTTTTTACTTAACCGTCTAAGAGTTTCTATGGCAACCACTAGTATTAGATCTATTCAATCTGAAGGTCAGTTCACCAATAGACCTCATATGTTCAATGGAACAAATTACAATTGTTGGAAGGCTAGAATGAGAATCTACATTCAAGCAGTTGACTATAACCTATGGAGAGTTATCATGAATGGACTAAAAACACCTATCAAGACTGTTGAAGGGGCATCTGTCCATAAACTTGAGAGTGAATGGACTGAGACTATTAGAAGAGAGATACAAAAAAATGCTAAGACTATGAACATTCTATGTTGCTCTCTTGACCTAAATGAGTTCAATAGGATCTCCACTTGTGATACTGCCAATGAGATTTGGGATAAATTTGAGGTTACCCATAGGGAACCAACCAAGTCAAAAAATTTAAAATCAGCATGCTTGTTCATAATTATGAATTTTTTTAAGATGAAGCATGATGAAATAATTCTACAATGTTCACTAGATTCACTAATATCATTAATGGACTAAAATCTCTTGAAAATGTTTACTCTAATGCAGAGATGGTGAGAAAGATCCTAAGATGCATGCCTAAGAGTTGGGAAGCTAAAGTCACTGCCATTCATGAAGTTAAGGATCTCACTACACTTAGCTTGGAGGAGCTTCTTGGATCACTCATGATGCATGAGATGAATATCAAAATGGATGATGAAGATGACAACAAAAAGAAGAAGAGAATTGTCTTCAAATCTTTCATTCTAGATGAAGAATCCGATGAAGACTCTACAAGTGATGAAAATGAATATCTAGCCCTCATCACAAGTAAGTTCCAAAGGTTTCTTATAAATAAGAAACATGGAAGAAAGAGATTCTTCAAAAAGGATGGGCATAAAGGTGAGCATAATAAGTTCAAAGAAGAATCAAGCAAATTCAAGAGTGATCACAAGAAAGATGAGATTATATGCTTTGAATGCAAGAAGTTTGGACATATGAAGGCTGATTTTTCCCAACTCAAGAAGTATTTTAAAAAGGGGTTCAAGAAAGCAATGTTGGCCGCATGAGTTGAGAGTGAGGATAACAGCTCTGAGGATGAAAAGGAAGAAGATGAAGTTGCTAACATTTACCTTATGGTCAAAGAAGAAAATGAGATGTGACTCAAGTCCTTATTCAAGGAAGGGATGTGATATCTTGATAGTGCCTGCTCAAGACACATGACATGTGGCAAGTCAATATTTGCATCCCTCAAGCCTAAAGATAGTGAATATGTGACATTTTGTGACAATAGCAAAGGTAAAATCATAGAAATTGGTTGTATTAATAAAATTCATTTCCCTTCTATTGAAAATATTTTGCTTGTTAATGGTTTGAAACATAACATTATTAGCATAAGCCAACTCTGTGACAAAGGCCGCAAGGTTGTCTTTGATCATGCTAAGTGTGTTATTGAAAACTCAATTGACAACAAAGTTATTTTTAAAGGTCATATGTATGAAAATGTTTACACTTTCAATCTAATTGACCTTTCAAAAATGACACAAAGTGCTTTGCTGCCTTGAGTGATAATAGTTGGTTGTAGCATAGAAAACATGGACATGCTCACATGAACTTGATTTTAAAATTTTTGAAAAAGAAATTGGTGATTGGTTTACCTCAAATCAAATTTGAAAAAGACAAAGTTTGTAATGCAAGTCAACAAGGCAAACAAGTTAAAAGTTCTTTTCAATCCAAAAATGGTGATTTTAACTTCTAGGCCCTTATAACTATTACGCATGGACTTATTTGGTCCAACAAGGACTCTTAGCGTTAGAGGCAAGAGATATGCCTTTTGTTGTGATTGATGATTTCTCAACATACACTTTGGTGTTATTCTTAGCTCATAAGGATGAAACATTTGCCTCTTTTGCAAAATTGTCTCGGAGAATTCAAAATGAAAAAGGTTTTCAAATTACAAGTATAAGAGGCGATTATGGTAAAGAATTTGAAAACAAAGATTTTAAAAAGTTTTTTTTGATGAAAGTGGTATAGACCATAACTTCTCTACTCCTAGAACCCCTTAATAAAATGGTGTTGTTGAGAGAAAGAATAGGACTTTGAAAGAAATGGCTAAAACCATTCTCTGTGAAAACATTCTATCAAGATAATTTTGGACCGAGACTGTCAACACAGCTTGTTTTATCATAAACAGAGTTATAATTCGAGCTTCTCTCAAAAAAATCCCATATGAGCTATAGAATGGAAGAAAACCTAACATTAGTTATTTTCGTGCCTTTGGGTGCAAATGTTTTGTTTTGGATAACAACAAAGAACTTTTGGGTAAATTCGATGCAAAATCTAATGAATGTATTTTTCTTGGATATTCTATAGTTAGTAAAGATTATAGAGTTTTTAACAAAAGGACCCTAGTTATTGAAGAATCTATTCATGTTGTATTTGATGAAGCTAACTTCGGTTCTTCCAAGAAATTTTGTAAAGATAACTTGGTTGATATAGAAAAATGTGTTGAAGACATCTTCATCAAAGACCAAGAAGAGCCAAACCATGAGAAAGCTACAAATGCACAGCAAAATGAAGTCCAATAGGCTGCTGGTACTTCAAATCAAGAAAATCCAAATTTGCCTAAGGAATTGAGGTATGCTCATGGTCGTCTAAAAGATTTGATCATTGGTAACCCATCTCAAGGTATCAAAACTTGATCCTCTTTACATAATATTTGTGGTAATTTAGCATTCTTTTTCAGACTGAACCAAAACATTTTGAGGAAACTAAAAACGATGAGTTTTGGATCTTGGCTATACAAGAAGAGCTAAATCAATTTAAGAGAAACAAAATTTAGACTTTAGTCCCAATACCTAAGGAACACTCCATCATTGGTACAAAATAGGTTTTTAAAAATAAAATAGATGAGAATGGAGTAGTTCTTAAGAATAAAGCTCAATTGGTAGCCCAAGGTTACAATTAATAACAAAGTATCGATTTTGATGAAACTTCTACTCCTGTGGCTATGCTTGAAGTTATTAGGATGTTGCTTACTTTTGCATACTTTAAAAACTTTAAACTTTATCAAATGGATCTCAAAAGTGCCTTTCTAAATGGTTTTATTTCGGAAGAAGTTTTTGTAAAATAACCTCCTGACTTTGAAAATCCTGATTTTTCAAACCATGTTTACAAACTCACCAAGGCTCGTTATGATTTGAAACAAGCACCAAGAGCTTGATATGAAAAGCTTAGCAAATTCTTGATTAAAAATGAGTTTTTAAAAGAAAAAATCGATACAACTCTTTTTATCAAGTCTCAAGGAAAAGATATGCTTGTTGTCCAAATATATACAGATGACATTATCTTTAGCTCAACTAATGAATCTTTTTGTAAGGACTTTGCTAAGTGCATGCAGGGAGAATTTGAAATGAGCATGATAGATGAGCTCAATTACTTCCTTGGACTTCAAATCAAGCATTCTCATGAAGGAATCTTCATAAACCAATCCAAGTACACAAGAGATTTGTTGAAGATATTTGATATGCAAAGTGCAAAACCAATGGGAACTCCAATGTGCCCTTCAACAAATCTTAACAAGGATGAAAATGGTAAAGCAGTAGAAGAAAAGAGATATAGAGGTATGATTGGATCTTTACTTTATTTAATTGCGAATAGACCTGACATCATGTTTAGTGTATGCATGTGTGCTAGATATCAACATAATCTTAAAGAATCACATGTGACTGCCGTTAAACACATCTTTAGATATCTTTTAGGTACACAAACCCTAGGAATATTCTATCCAAGTGGAATAACCTTTGAATTATTTAGCTATTCTGATACAGACTTTGCCGATTGTAAAATTGATAAGAAGAGTACAAGTGGAATATGTCAATTCCTATGACACTCTTTAATATCATGGTTTAGAAAGAAACAGAACTCAGTCGCTTTATCTACAGCTAAGACTAAGTACATAGGAGTTGGTAGCTATTGTGCACAGGTTCTTTATATGAAACGGCAACTAGAAGACTATGGTGTACTTTTAGATCATATTCCCATTAAATGTGATAATATTAGTGCCCTTAACATATCCAAGAGCCCTATACAACACTCTAGAACAAAGCATATTGAGATTAGACATCATTTCATTAGAGATCATGTTCAAAAAGGCTATATAGAACTTTAATTTGTAGGCACAGACCACCAACTTGCTGATATATTCACCAAACGTTTAAATGAAGAAAGATTATGTTATATCAGAAGAGAACTTGGTATGCTATGTGCTCCAAATTGATGTTAAAATGCCATACTAACAATCCCTGTTCAGTGTATATTATATGCTTTTCATGCTATATTTTTGTGTGTGAAAGGTGTTGACACAATGCTAAAAAGTGTCGACTCATGTGTGAAAGTGTTGACTCAAAGCTATATAGTATCACCACATTTTGATAAAAGTGTCGGCCCCAGCTATATAGTGTTAATATGATTCGAATTCTTGCTCTCGGTAAAATTTATGTCAATTCACATGTGAGAAGTGTCGACTCAATGAACCGAAAGTGTTGACACCCTGTTAAAACGTGTTGATACAATTTCTATTTTTAAACACCCCTAATGTAGCGTGAAACGTGTCGACTCAAATGAGATTAGTGTCAACACAATTCATAGAGTTTATATATAGGTCGTTTTCCCTCTTTTCGCACTCAAACTCTTTAGTCACCCAAACCAGAAACCGTTCGTCTCCCTCTTCTCTATGCACCTCTGCAAAACCTAGAGTCGACCCATTCCCTCTCTCTTGTTTCATCTCTTCCCCTTCCTCTCTCACCTTTAATGACGGCAAGAACCATTGGAAAGGACAGCAAACGCCCAGATGAAGGGTTGTCCAGCCCTAGGGCTACGAAGAAGCAAAAATCGAAGAAGGGCAAGGCTGGACCACCAGCCGTCGCTCCAATCGAACTATCCCTAAAGTGTCAGTTCTCCAAGTACAAGAATCTGTACTTCCAATCCTTCGTTAACCGAAAGGTAATCCCTGACCATTCTGTCAATTTCGAATTCTTCGATTCCTTAGAAATGAAGTTTTTCGAGAGGTTCACCGACCTAGGGTGGATGAATCTACTCCAAATCCGTGACCATTACTACTCTACACTCGTTAAACTCTTTTATGCACATTACAAAATCATCGATTCCTTTGACAACACCATCACCACTTGGGTGAACGGTGTAGACATCTCCTTAGACTCTAAGACTTTGAATGATTTTCTCGGACTCCCAGAGGGTAGACTCTTTGTCTCCTGTAAACCAAAGAGAAAAACCATTGAAGGTTTCTCTTTTCATGAGGCCATAAAGAAAATTTTTGCTATTGATGAAGTGGACCCTTCTAAGCCCCTTGAGGCTAACTCTCTCAAATTAGAAATGAGAATTTTACATCATTTCGTGAATCACATCTTTTTGCCTTAATCTGAAAAGTTCGGTGATGTTTCCTTCATGCACATTTTCATTATGTGGTGTATTTTTTAGGAAAAAAAACTTGACCTTGGTTATTTGTTCATTTATGACATGTTGCAATCTCACTCTAAGCGAAACTCCTCCCTTTCCCATGGAATGTTCTTAACCAAAGTTTTTCAGCATTTTAGTGTCGACTTGACCACTGAAAAAGTGATTTCTTTTTCAAAGCATGATCTGTATGGTAAGTCCACACTAAAACATATGCAAATTGTTGGAGGCAAAACTGTCAAGATCATTATTTTTGTAAATAATTTTTGGTAAAAAATTAACTGAATGGGCAAACACCGAAATGGACTCTACATAAAACTTTTGACATCGAATGATCAAGATTAAAATCCGTGCAACCAAAGTTAATTTAGAAGAATACCTTTTGCCGGTCAAATCTTCAACTATGTTTTGATTGCGAGTTGAAGCTCGCGTCAGACCTTCTACTGTATTTTCTTATGCGATTCTTGAATGTAGTGTGGGTTACAATCTATTAAGAACTCGTACCCGCAGAACCTGGATAGCTTTAGTCTTGAAGACAAGTTATGAAACTGGTTTAGCCTACCCACATATTTATATGGCTACAGCAGGGACCTGTAGAGTAATTATGAATCAAACTTCTAGTGAAACACAGACACCCATCAGCGGTTTTAGAAATTAAGCAAACCTCATAGCGGTATCTGTAATTATGAAAATCTTGCAGCGATTTCTGCATTTTTCATAAAATACTGAATTACAGTTCACACCACTAAAGAACTATAATTGCACTCTAACCCATAATTTCAAGACCATCTTGCATAGAGTTTCTGTTATTAAATGCTTAACATTTCTCCCCACGTTAAGATTTTCGATATCTGCCAATTAAAATTAATTACTGATAATTTAATTTAATCAGCATTTTTGAAATTTCTTAAGCCCTTTCGCTTAACTTATTTGACTGCTGGATAATTAAATTCACCTGCAGGGTTTGGCCCAGTCAAAACTTATAAGTTTCCTGAATGGGGTATCGTCAATCCTGATCATTCAAAATATGAATTTCGTCAATAATTAATATTCACCATATAAATAATACCGCTATCCAACTCATCGGGAATATAGACCCATATAAGATCGCACCCTCTAATTAATCAAAATAGCGAATATTAAATATACGCAAATCAATAATTATTTCAGGATTACGAGCATAAGCACTATTCATAATAATCTTGAGGTGTGAATTAATTTATATAGTAAGTATAAAATTAATTATCCAAATATGTCCCGTTCAATACACACAAAGTGTACTAGCACTGAGAGTTGGAACAATAGACGATGCTATTATCTGTTCTTCGTAACCAAGACAGCTCTACTAAAACTATGTGCTACAGTCGTACCGATGGTATGCCCATTTTCATCTAAACTGTGAACATAAAACTTATATTCTGCAAGAACGTAAAATCTGATCTTCTGTGTATAAACCGTACTTTATACACCAGATTAAATACTATACAGAATATTGGACATCCATGCATAACATTAAAGAAATGATATATATACATTGCTCGTAAAGATTCTCATAAAATAAAAAATTATTTTTATTAAAATAAAATTATATACAAAAAATATGATTTTCAGTATACCAACCATAACACAAATTTCTTTGGTTGATAGCATATGAACCACTTGTTGCGGTAATCTTACCTCCCCCTCTCATGTTCAACCATCATCCAATAGGACTCATCTTTCCTCTTCTTCCGGTCGTTCCAATTCCCCCATCTATTTTGATTCTGGTTCCCCTGCTCCTGCTTATGTTCCTTCTAAGACTGATACTCCTGGTCCATCCTCCTATCATGTTCCCCATGCTCCTCTCCCATCTGTTGCTTCTGCCTTTGCTCCATTTGTTAGTCCTTTCTCCCTGGAATTCACTGAGCTTGTCACCCTTGTCAAGGGGTTGACCTCATCTCTGGCATCCCTTCGTGAGAAGGTTAATGCAGACCTTTACGACATCAGTTGTAAAGTTTCATCCCTTTCAAAGATTATGGCCAAACTTGAAAAGACCACTCGCATTCTGAGAATGGATGTAGAGAATGCTTGTGATGCTGGTCAGTCCCTAAGCAAGTCTATGAAGAAAAACATCGATTCCATCGTCTCAGCCAACCGCAACGTTCTATACCAAATTCGAAAGGAGTATGATGAAGGAGTGATTCTAGCTGTTCAGCAAAACTTGAGGAAAGTGGAAGAACACCTCCAATGGATCAAAGAAGCCTGGAGCAAGCAGTTTAAGCCCAAAGAAACCAAGGAAGAAAAAGCTGTTCGATTACGGCGTGAGGCTGATCAAGCTTTGGCAACCACTTTTACAGTAATGGAAGACGCGAAGAGGAAAGATGCAAGGGCTCAGGCCTTCAAGGAGAAGGCCTATGAAAGAAAAAAGAAGCAGGGGGAGAAGAAGGCTTTCAAAAGGCAGATGGATGAGCCTTGATGAATTTTTTTCTGATAATTACGAAAGGGGAGAAGGAAGAAAACAAAGAAGTTTGTTGTGTTTTGTTGTTGTGAAGAAGAAGTTGTAACTTTAAAAACATTACATTTTTGTTTTGTGGATGTGATTGTGGTGGAAATACTTTTAGTTGTTTTTGATATCTGTATGGAAGTTGTTGGTTTTTGAAAAATTTGAAAATGTTGTATGTATGAAATGAATGATCATTTATGCATGACTTATCTCAAATTCATATCATCTGTTGTAGCATTGTTAATGAAATGTCAAGTGTTGTTTACCATATTGAGTTTGGGATTGTATGATGCTTGTTGAGACTTTTGAACATTTTGATTGATGCACAATTTTTAATGAATTCAGAATACTTCTGAATTAAAATGCAAATTCTCTCAAACATGTGTATTATATTGTGGATTGAATGCCTCATTGATGTGATTGCTTAACTTGTTTAAGGCATAAAGATAAGGAGAGAACTGTTATCCAAAATCTTTTTAAATATTTTTTAAAAAATGTTGTAATCATCAAAAAATGAGAGATTGTTAGCCCAAAGACTTTTTAATTAAATTTTGATGATTTTCATAATTTATTTTCTTAATTAAATTAATTTTAAAAGATTATATTTAATTATTTCTAAAAAGCTAAGTGTTGACACCTCATGACTAATGAGTCGACACCTTAAGCCATTTGTGCTGACTCTTTGCATCAAATGGATTGATACTCGGTATTCTGAATAAGAACATTTTGTGTTAACACAAATTGATTTTAAGTCGACACCTTAAGACAAAGAACGCTTGAAACTCTTAAGTGTGTTGACACCAATGAGAAATTGAGTCGACACCCTAACAACTTTGTCTAAGACGTTTCAGGAACTCAGATGTGTCGAACCATTGGGTTGACACCCTCAGTATTGGACCGAGATTCATTTTGAGTCCAAACCAAAGTATTTTGAGTCGACACCAAATGATCCTTCAGGTTCCTGACTTCAAGTTTTTGGGTTGACACCAAATTTACATGAGTCCACACCACAACACTCTCCGAGAAATAAAATGATTCGACACCGCGAAGAAATGGGTTGGCACCAGAGCTACAAGTTATTTCCCGATTCCTAGTCAAAAAGGGTCGACACTAAAGCTTGTTTAGCCGACACAAAGTTTCCTTCGAAAACAAAGAGTTTTAGGTAGACACTAAACGAAGTTGAGTTGACACCAAAACAGTCGAGACTGTTTGAAAGTTTCTGAGTCGACACCAAATGAAGATGAGTTGACTCTAAAAGTCCCGAGACTGACTGTAACTTTCTAAGTCGACACCAAAGTTCACCTGAAAATATAAAGAAATGCACTGGGTCAACATCAAATGTTTCATGAGTTAACACCACCATGTGCGTGAGGAAAAAGCAAAAATTAGGTTGACACCATAAAAGATCTGAGTCGACACAAACACTTAAAGAACCAAACCCTAGATGTTTTGTGTCGACACAAAATGGTTTTGAGTCGACACCTACGATAAATTTTAAATCTCGCGCTGGTTCTAACGGTAGGATTTCAGAGCATTTATTGCCTCTAACAACCCACCAACGATCATTTACTTCAGATGGCTATATAATGAGTATTTTTCAGAGCTTAGAAGATCTGGACACTATTCTATTACTTGAATCAAAAGCTCAAAATCTTCAAGAAAGCATTTACTGCTCATTAAACTCCTCCAGTCAATTTCTCTATCTTTGTTCATTTATTTCTAATCATTTGTAAAGAGAATGAGTGAGTGAATCTTTGATTCCCACACATTTATTGTATTAGAGGGTGAGTCACCATTGATCCTTTAAGAGAGTGAGTGATACTCTTTAAAGAATAGCTCAAAAGAGATCAGAAAAAACATGGATTATTTTATAAGATTTTCTTGAAATTGTTAAAGGCTTTTGAATGCGACTGCGAAGCATTTGATCCTAGTAGATATTTTCAAGAGGAGTCTTGAGGAGTGGACGTAGGCTTGAAAGAAGCCGAACCACTATAAATTTTGGTGTCCGATTCTATTTCTCTTTCCCTAACCTCTTTAATTTCTTTATTTCTTTATTTCTTGATATACTTCCTATATTTGTCTGAGAATTTAAAAGATTTTTAAAAAGATTTTTAAAATTGTTATTATTGTTTTAAAACCCAATTCACCTCCCTTTTGGATTGCCTGAACTAACAATTGATATCAGAGTTTGGGCTTTTGTTTTTTACATAACCGTCTAAGAGTTTCTATGCCAACCACTAGTATTGGACCTATTCAATCTAAAGGTCAATCCACCAACAGACCTCCTTTATTCAATGGAACAAATTATAATTATTAGAAGACTAGAATGAGAATCTACATTCAAGTCGTTGACTATGACCTATGGAGAGTTGTCATGAATGGACTAAAAATACCTATCAAGACTATTGAAGGGGCATCTGTCCCTAAACCTAAGAGTGAATGGGCTGAGACTAATATAAGAGAGATACAAAAAAATGCAAAGGCTATGAACCTTCTTTATTGATCTCTTGACCCAAACTAGTTCAATAGGATCGCCACCTGTGACACTGCCAAGGTGATTTGAGATAGACTTGAGGTTACCTTTGAGGGAACCAACCAAGTCAAAGAATCTAAAATAAGCATGCTTGTTCATAATTATAAATTTTTTAAGATGAAGTATGATGAAACCATTTCTGAAATGTTCACTAGATTCACTGATATCATTAATGGACTAAAATCTCTTGGAAATGTTTACTCTAATGCAGAGATGGTGAGAAAGATCCTAAGATGCATGCCTAAGAGTTGGGAAGCTAAAGTCACTGCCATTCAAGAAGCTAAGGATCTCACTACACTTAGCTTGGAGGAGCTTATTGGATCACTCATGACTCATGAGATGAACATCAAAATGGATGATGAAAATGACAACAAAAAGAAGAAGAGAATTGCCTTCAAATCTTCCATTCTTGATGAAGAATCTGATGAAGACTCCATAAGGGATGAAAATGAAGATCCAGTCCTCATCAAAAGAAAGTTTAAAAGGTATTTTAGAATTAAGAAACAAGGAGGAAGGAGATTCTTCAAAATGGATGGGCATAAAGGTGAGCTTAACAAGTTCAAAGTAGAATTAAGAAAATTCAAGAGTGATCACAAGAAAGATGAGATCATATGCTTTGAATACAAAAAGCCTAGACATATGAAGTTTGATTGTCCCCAACTCAAGAAGTATTTTAAAAAGGGGTTCAAAAAAGCAATGTTGGCTGCATGGGATGAAAGTGAGGATAGCAGCTCTGATGATGAAAAAGAAGAAGATGAAGTTGCTAACCTTTACCTCTTGGCCAAAGAAGAAAATGAGGTGTGTCTCAAGTCCTCATTCAAGGAAGGGATGTGGTATCTTGATAGTGTCTGCTCAAGACACATGACAGGTGATAAATCAATGTTTACATCCCTTAAGCCTAAAGATAGTAGATTTGTGACACTTTGTGACAATAGCAAGGGTAAAATTATAGAAATTGGTTGTATTGGTAAAATCCCTTCCCCTTCTATTGAAAATATTTTTCTTGTTGATGGTTTGAAATATACCTTCTTAGCATAAGCCAACTTTGTGACAAAGGCCACAAGGTTGTCATTGATCATGCTAAGTGTGTTATTGAAAACTCAATTAACAACAAAGTTATTTTTTAAGGTGATAGGCATGAAAATGTTTACAATTGTAGACACCCCAATTTGACCCCGCCTAATCTTAGGTGAATTCGATGATGAAAATGGTTAAAATGGTACCTCATTTCGATCCTCTGGAAGTGATCTAAGCTCAGTAATTGAACCCGACCATCAAAAACCATCTGAAACCTTCAAAACCAATGAAGTTGTACCAAACGATCGATAACTTGTTGCCCAAGTCATTGCTAGAAGTGGCGGCCGCCATGTTCATTATGGCGACCGCCAATAGAACCTTGTGAAACCTTTTTCAACATGGCGACTGTCAATTTAAACATGGCGACCGCCAACTCACATTTTGACGGCCGCCAACTCCAAATGGCCTGACATGCCTTAGAACGTGGCAGCATCTCATTGGGTGAAGAACTCTATATATAACGTACCTCTGGTACGTTTTCAATGACAGATTTGGAGAGAGAGGTTTAGAAAGAGAAGATCTACCGAGTCGCCGAGCAATCCGAGCCCCGACACCGAAACCCTGCCGAAATACCGAGACCAGAGCCTCCGACATTGAAGTCTTACTTAGATCACCACCCGAGGATTGGACCGTTAAAGCACATTCCCAATTTGAGGACTCCCCGACAATCCAGGTACCTCGTTTGGATCCCCGATTCTTCTAAACTCCATTTCTTCTCTCTTGTGGTGATCGGGTTAACTTT
>JAULJZ010042845.1:0-14426 GCA_032270985.1 Heliamphora pulchella
GCCACATATAGATGGCTGACCATCTAAGTATCATTCTGACATTCCAAATTGATTGAAAAGTATTAAGAATGTGCTCCCATGAGTGCGCATGTATTTTACTGGATGACATGATCTCACATTGTAATATGAATGTAACTAAGATCATCTTGCCAATGCTTCATATGTTAGATAACAGGCTACTTGGGATATGTTAATCTTTGCAATGAAATTACCTGGAATAGAGAATGCAGCAACAATGATGTTATATGATATAGTCAAGTTTGTACTTATTGAACACAGACGCAGACACACACACACAACAGTCAAGTTTGTAGCTATCCCCATATTCTGTGTTATTTATGTAATTTAAAATATTTCGAATAAGGTATACTGATTTTTAGGTGCGTTGATATGTACATTTACATTGTACAACATATGTGAAGTGCCTTTGACATTTTATAGCTCTATATCAACTTATGTTTTACAACCTATGTGAAGTACTATTGACATTTTATAACACATAATATTTCAAAAACAATACACATTTAGAATTTTGTTAAGAGCAAAATAGCAACCAAAAAAAAAAAAAATAACATTTATGTAGCCGACCCCAATTGATTGGGATGCAAGGTGATGTAAAAACATAGAGAGAAGAAGAGGAAGAAGAAGAAGAAGAAGAATAGGGTGGGAAGAAGATGAAACAGATGAGAGAAGAAGAGAGGGAAGGGGAAATAAATCACACAATTCTAATTTAAATTCTCATTCATAGAACTCTAAGTAATACATTAAGAAGATCTCTTATTTACAAGCCTAAAACCCTAATTAAAAAAGAAACTAGAATCCATAATTAGATAGAAAGAAAATTAAACTAGAATATTTAGAATCCTAAACTAAAAGAAAACAAAATAAAATCTTAAGTCAAAGATAATTAACATAACTCTTAATTATTAAATAATTAAAATAAAATTGTAAATGAGCCTTAATATTCCGCATCACAAGTCTTAGTTTGGTTTGGTTTGGTTAGACGTAAAATTTTGAATCTTTCCCTGCCAAAGAGTATACTAACTTTTCTTTTGGAACTGGAACTGTGAACTACAGTAGGGTCCTTATAAAGCCATATGAGAGTGATTGTTGTGCCTAATTGTGCTATTTGCATGTTTTTTCAGTTATATGTTTGTCAAGAGCTGATTTTATTTGCATTCAAACCAAATACCTTTTTTCGTTTTAATTTATTCAAATTATTGATTTCATCAGCTTTGGTACCCTCTTTCAAAGACGTTAGCAGAGGAGGCTGCTTGGAAATTTGCAAAAGAGAATGGGATTGACATGATTTCAATAAATCCAGGATGGGTCATTGGTCCTTTCTTACAACCTACTCTTAATACAACTGTGGAGGTAGTTCTCAACTTGATAAACGGTACTCTTCAGCAACCCATAGTTTATGTTTATGGTTTGTTTTTGTACTTGAGTAATCTCGCTTTAGCTTGATGATTAACTTAGCCCTTTGTCGTACCTTCATAAAGAAAACAATGGGTGAATATAATAATCAATTCAATTATATATCTTTCCTCCATAGTATGTGCTCAGGCAGTGCATGAAAAGAACATTTCAAAAAGGGATTTATAAATCCAGCCAAAAAAGAAAAAGAAATGGGAGATCTGAGATTCCCTGAAATCTTATTTAGAGACATTTACTTTATATAACGAAAATGGGATACATGAACCAAAACTCACACACGAGTGACCATGTTGAATTGTTGATTCTTACCTGTTCGATTATTAGACTCTTAGTTGCTCCTAGCTTGGGAGAAAGAGTAGATGAGGCCTGATTAGAGCAGACAGAATGGAAGACGAAATGCTTATATCAAATTGACATGTTTTACGACAAATTGTAAAAATCCTGTTCTGTAGGAATTTTAGCTGCACGAGATATGCCAGCTATGTGATATCATCTGAATTTCATGTTCGTAAAGTGAAATGGGATAGTGTCAACTAACCATTTGCAATAACTTGTCAGTTGTAATAGAATTTATTACTCTCTCTCTCTCTCTCTCTCATTTCCTTCTTTGTGGAGGACTGAGACTTGTGACCTTCTTTCCTTCTGAACTCTTAAACATGCACATCACTTCACATAGTTCATCTAATCAGCTTTGGGTCCCTTTTAACAAATAGCATTTGGTTGACCCTTGGCCAGCGTGAATTCGTGATTCTACCTTTTGTACTTTGTTGGTACCCTTTCTTGAGTTTTTAACTTCTTCTTTGTTGTTAGATTACCATGTTCTAGGGAAACCAATTCTAGTATCAAAGAGTTGAAATTGAATATTATCTTCCTTGACTCAATTCAATACCACAAACCTGAACCAATTTATTTGGATTCAATTACCTGGATTAATCTTCTCCAATCTGCTCTCTGTTGAGTCATATTTTGGGTTCTGCAATCTTTCTCATCTTCGTCTTTGTTCTTTTGGCACCTTCAGCTTGAATCAAGTTACTCTCTGTGCTACCATGCTAATGCATTAACCTGTATACATTGCACAGGCCAAACCATCTCCAGTGTTGATTTCTCATCTTAACTTCAACTTCAAATGACTGCATCTTTGAGTTATTAACTTATTGTATCTTTCTTTGAATTCCTTCTCTTTAGTGTTAACATCTTCTTCAGTTATTTTCTGAACATTTTATTTCTTAATTTCCCAAAATTCTATCAAATAGGTATACCTGACTGCATGGATATTTTATGAAACTTTACCTTTTACATTGTAGGAATAGTATAATCACTCAACTTTCTATAAGCACTTGTGTCATACAAACTTACAATACATCGATTCTACACCAACTAACACCCTCAAATCTGCCAAAATACACCTTTTTGGTTGGAGTTGTTTGACAAATAGTTCAAATTTAGTTTTGGATCAGACAATCAGGACCATATTTCGATCGTTTAAGTTTTGGCCTCACCAGCCCATTGGTTTTGGCTTTAGATTCTATTATTGTTGGGTGTGTGTTTAATTGAACTGTTCCTCCTAGACTAGAGGCAATATATAACCAAGGCGGAATGCTGCCTCTCATAAAGAGCACCCTGTTTACCCTCCTAAGTCCTAATGTATGTCTAATTTATTTATGTCTTATTTTTAGTTTTTACCATCCCAGTTGCTAAAAAGCTTGAACAGTTGTAAAGGGAATACCTTTAAGGAGACTTAGGTGATGAGTTTCATAAACACGTGGCGTATCAGATGCAGCTTGCTTCCCTTTCGTGCCTAGGGTTGGAACTTCAATGTAATTTAGAACTCTTATGGTTTTGGGTTACAGAATGGCATTAAGAAAGAATGGGTTGTGTTCTTGAAGTGCATCTACTTTTGAGTAAGAAATGACTAGAGAACAAGGTTTTATCTGGTCTGTGGTTTCAAAGATCTTTAACATTGCCATTAATAAAGATGCATGGCCTATCATCAACAACTGGAGTGACATGGGATTTGTGGTTTTCTAAATCAATTCACAATGGAAGCTAGAATTATGGTCAACTTCTTTGACTATTCCATGGAAGTTTTGTATACAGTGATAGGAGGATAAATCAGGATAGAAAATTTAAAAGCATGGGAATTTGGAGTGAGGTTGATTTATAATAATTTATGCATCAATGAAGTGTCAGGTTTTCCTTTTTCCATATTAAGGCACATGGCATTTGTCACGCCCCGGGTTTTGAAGACTCGATGTTTTGAGGTCTGGGTAGAGAAGGTCCGGTTTAAGGGCCGGCTATCTAAGGAAATCGATGATAAGATAGCCCAAGGCTGATCAAAATTTGATTTACAACAAAATTAAGTCCAATTGATTGGAATAGATCAATTGTCCGAAGTCCGAGCAAAAGTAGAACAGGGTAGAGATTGGCACTCATGTCTAGATGGTGATGGCTGCCGTTTGGAATAGGCTACTACTGTCCAGACGCTTGCTCCTTTGGACGGAGCAAGCCATCTCTGTATCACCCTATCTCACATTGGTAGGAGACAGAAATTAAATCTGGTATATAAAGAAACTTGTGGGTTACTACTAATAATTTGGGTTTAAGCATCTTGGGCCACGTTGTTAGGCTCTTTATTCAAGTTATTAGGTCAGTGATCTATTTGGGTCGTTATAAATGGTATCAGAGCTAACCCTAGTTCTCATGTGGGGCCCTATGGCGGTGTGGATAAAGAAGTAGAAGCTCTGGAGAGGAGTAAAGGCCTCGAAATTGTATACCTTGTGTACGCTTATGGGTTGTTTTGTGTCTATTAATGGGCTGTTATCTACATCCCAATCAGGGAAGAACTTGGGCCACGCGACAAAGACGTTGCCTATTTAAGTGGGAGATATTGTGACACCCCATCCCACATTGGTGGGAAATAGAAATTAAGTCTGGTATATAAAGAAACTTGTGTACTACTACTAATAACTTGGGCTTAAGCATCTTGAGCCATATTGTTAGGCTCTTTATTCAAGTTATTGGACTAGTGGTCCACTTGGGTCGTTATAATCTCATTGAGAAAACTTCGAGTTTTGGCTGTCCAAATGCCCAAAACCTCTGTTCGGATGGTGGAAGGCAGAAGCTGATATGTAGAAATTTGGGATTGGCCATCAGATGTCCGAAAGGGTCTGTTCGAATGGAAAGAGATTGAGAAGGACCAGAAATCAAATTCTAAATACCAAATCCAAGGCACAATAAAGTTGAAAGTTCACCAATGATGTAAACAATTCCCACACAACATTAAATTGCATAAAATAGGCTCAAGAGCCACACCTCCTTACTTTTCATAACAATTCGACCGGTTCTCATTTTGAATCTAAATTATGAATACAATCTCCATTAACAAACATGAATTTGAATTTCATTCATTTTCAAGATCACTTATCTTTCAACTTCAAACACGATACCAAAACGAAATTGCATCATCTAATCAATTATTTTCCTATCATGCTTCTACCCAATTATGCCTATGTTTGGCTTAGCTTTTTTGGGAGGTTTTTTTCTTAAACGCCTCTTAAAATGCCTACTTATTTGGCCTCCCACTAAGATCAATTGGCCTTTTTCACATCTTTTTACAGCTACTGTTTTATAAAAAAGCCAAAAAACCAAAAAACCTACAAAAAAAAAAAGCTATGCCAAACACAAGCTACATAAATCCCCAAACACAACATTTTAGGTCTTATGGCCGTAAAATATGAAATGAATCAAACGATGGCCTTCAACACAGAATTATCCCCAAATCCTAAGAATGAGCATTCCGACTCCATCAAGCCCTTGGCTCTAGGCCAACACTTGAAACGGTAGGCCTGAGCACGATTCCCCAATAGAAAATCATGGAAGAAAGTAATATGACGTAAGGTGCGTATCGGTATACCTGTAACGGGAATCGGGCGCTGAGGACATAAATTTTTTTCAAGCGCTAGCAAATGGCATAAAATTCATTGATACACATATTTTAACTTTATTTACTACAAATTGAATGCTTGTAATTGTTTTTAATTGCTATTTGGACACAACAAATATATTTTTTAGAATTTATATTGTTTTTAAAATTAAAAAAATACGATATTGTTGTATGATAAAAGAATTTCACCAAGTATCTATGATATCATAAATACTAAATAATAAATATTTATATTACTTTATATAATATAAATGAGGTAAGGTATATACATAATTTAAATGTTACATACAATAATAATAAATTATAAGATGATAAATTGAAGAAAATGATTAAAAAAAATAAGATAAAAATATAAATAAAAATTATAATAAGAATTTAAATACCAATTAAAATAATAAAAAAACTTACAAATTGAAAAAAATAAATGAGGCACATCTATCCACACACAAACACAGCCTTGAGGGATTCAGCAAATTGAAACCAAGCCTTCAAATCGCAATCGCAACCGCAGCAACCCCAATCGAACTTGACGATCCAAATCGCAACAGTGCACAAGCGGCAACCCCACCGGAATCCCAAATTGCAACAGCAGCGAACTCCAATCGAACTCGACGGCGAACTCCAATCGAACTCAACTGTGACGTTGGAAGTTTGGAACCCTAGATCCAAACTCCAACGCACGATTGGCAATCCAAATCGGTGCTGGAACCCTAGATCTGAACTAAAATCGAAGAGGAAGATGAATTTGAAAGAGGCGAAACAAGTTCCGAAGAGGCGAAACAGACGAGTTCGAAGATGACAAAAGAAAAAGGAAAAAGGTAAGTTCAGTTGTCGTTGTGTCGCAAGAGGGCTCGTATCAGATGTAACGGCTGTTACATGCCGATACTCGACTGATACTCATTACGTACCGGGAGTAACGGTCGATACAGTGGGGATTCTTCGTGCAACCGCTACACTAAAGCGTAATGGGATCGGCAGGTCAAGATACCGTTACGTAACGGCCGATTCGTTACGTAACGGCTGTTATTGAATACCCTGAGCCAGACCCAAATTGAGAGAGCCCAAGCCCAACCAAAGCCTTGGGGGCTTGGGCCTTCGGGCCTAGGCCTGGCTTGGTTTTTGTCGTGAGTAATTTACATATGAAACTACAAAAATAAATAAAGCTTTTGCACTTGTCACGCCACTCGAACGAAATTGTAAGAATTTTTGCACTTGTCACCCCACTTGAGCATGATTAAGAGAGCATTGAGAGTAATTAAGAGAACTTTGAAAGAAATTGAGTTTTGAAATATTAAGAGAGATTGAGAGTGTTAAAATAATTAGTGGAGAACATAAGAGGGGTGGAGGGTATTTATAGGAGAAATATTTACTTTTAACCATTGCCAAATAGCTCTTAATGGCTATTTAGTGTTGATCGTTTGATCAACGACTTTTGATCTCGGATTTTCATTTTTTGAGCGTTTGCAACGCTCGTGGGCCATTTGTTTTTTGAATTTTTTGGGCCTGTTGGCCTGCCCACAGGCTTTTTAATATATAGGCATAGCCTCAGCCCAAGGGGTTCGGGTTCGGCTCAGACTTGGGTTGGGCTTTGCTTCGTGAACCTTGGATCAAATTTACACTCCTACAGCTAACCAACCCTTGCACAACTTTATGGTCTTTCACTAATAGGTAGCTCGTACTCCTTTTCTTTCCCCTGCGACGCAATCCAAATAACAAAATCAACCTTAACACCAAGCCCTTGACCCAGTGAGTCAACCCTCGCAAAAACACAATGCCCAAATCAACTCATATGAAACTTTGGTTTAACCCAATGTTTCCAATATCAATCTGATTTCAATACTCGCACAATGGTCTCAATTATCCATTTTCCACATTCATTTCTCATAATGTAACCAATTTCCTATATTTTCTACTTTAAACCAATTTGTATAAAATTTTTACCATTTACTCAACAATGCATTTAAATTTTTTAAGCACATATATACATATCTAATTTCATACTAACACAAAATTAAAAAGTTCTCCAAATTTTCTCATAAACCCTAAGTCTTGCATTTTTCAACAAACCTTAAATTAAATTCTCCTGGCATTTCTAAAGCATAGTAAATCTCTAAATAAAGTATAAAAATCCAAGAATGTCCCTATTACATGCACCTTAACAAATCATGACTTTTTTTTTTCTTCAAAAAAACCCTAAATTCCAACCCAACCAAAATAACCATTAATCATGCAAATCAAGCCTTATTACTCTAAAAGCATAGAAACCTAACTCAAAATCCAAGCAAAGATGTAGAAGACGAAAAAGCCTCGAAATTCAATGTTTTTGCAACGAAAATCTAATTGGTAGGAAATGAAGCCCTTGTCGCGTTGATCACCTTTGTCTTCTTAGCTTTGCAGAGAATCGGATGATACAAGGCGCTTATGTGTGTGTGTGTGTGTATATATATATATATATATAGAGAGAGAGAGAGAGAGAGAGAGAGAGAGAAGGGGGCCGGCTAACACAAAAGGAGGAGGGGGGGAGCTCTCCTTTTTCTAAGAAGTGGAGCAAAGAAGAAACTTGGGGTGTAATCTCGTTTTTCTTTTTCTTTTTTGAATTCTAATTATCAAAGTACAATTTTAACCTCACTTATTTAATTATACATTTCTTAAATTATTAGCACAAATCACATTCCCCAACCCAATTTAATAACACAGTCCCATCAATGTTTTTAAATAATTGCCCGAGTACCCAACCATATGTGTAGGTCCCACAACACTCAATTCCCAAACATTGAGCCCATGACCACATAAACAAATCATAATAAAACAAACAAAATTGGTTCAGGTCTCTACAACATGCCAAAGTTATTCAAAGGTGTTTTTCTTTGCATGGGTATTTCCGTTAGGTGCAAGCCTAACTGTGGGCAATTCGATAAGAAGAAAAGTGCTACACTGCTACCTCTACCTAATTGATGTTTTATGTGCAAACAGAGTGCAAAAAAGAATGTGAAGCACCATTTGCTGCATTATAAGTTAGCAATAAGTTGTGGAGCTTTTTTGTTTCCCTTGAAAGAGTTCAATGGTTTTGCTCGTACCATTTTGGAAGAGTTCGCCAGTTGGCCTAGGGGTTTTGGTGGTTTTTCTGTCCTTCCAATTTGTTGAAATTAAGGCTCTGTTTGTTTCGACGTAAAATATTTTACCGTAAAAATATTTTACATGTAAAATGATTTTGTAAAAATAAATTTTTTTACTTGTATTTTTTGGTATTTGGTTAACATTTGGAAAATATTTTCAATAAAAGAAATCAAAAAATCGCTACCATGTGTGGTCTTTAGTTCTGTATCTCTCTTATTCTCATATCATCTCTCTCACATATTCTCATCTGCTATGAAAATGACAAAAGATCGGAAGAATTAGGTGAAGGAATCAAGTGAAGGTTTGGAAGGTGCAATTCCAAAATTAACTTACGAGTTAATTTTTTGTTAGTCAAATTTGGTCCAATGAGGTAAAATGTTTTACTAGAAAAAATATTTTACATAGATATTTTCAACTAAACAATGAAAAATAAGTAAAATATTTTATCTAAAAATATTTTACGTTGAAACAAACGGAGCCTAAATGAACTTATATTTTGCAGTGAACTACAGAGAGATGAAGTGGCAGAGGAGAGGTTTTTATTCTACATTTGATTCCATTTACCCAAGACATCTTTCCGACTATTTAAAAGAATCTCTTCACGAGTAGGCTCTTTAACTACATTCTTAAAGAAACAAACTATCCAGAATAACCACATATTGGCACTTTATTGGGTTTTCTTTCCTATCACTTAAAAAAAAAAGTTTACATAGCTAACTTTAGGGAGAAGTGGAGCAAAACAGACCAACTTCAATATTTAACAAGATGAGTACATACAAATTCTATCGTCTGAACAACATTCATGAACTTTTCAATTACAGGACTCAAAATATTTCTAGAATACAGTAGTGTGACAAACCTGGGACTTTTTATAGAACTAAAAGCAAAATTATCACTGATCTAATTTCCATTAGGGTTATGCTTACAGTAGTGGTAGGTGAGTTTTCATGGCAGCGCCAATGACTGTTTGGATGGTTGGAATATGCTCTCTCATAGGTGTAGAGATGCTAGCTCCAAAGTTGAAGCTGTTGATGCTGAGTACCCAATTCTCACGGTCTTATTAAAGCGGAGCTTTTCTCATAAAATAAAAATCAAGCATTGCAATGGATCAGTAGTAGCTAAGAAGCACATACACTTCCAAGAAGGTGGCATGTCCATGTTGGACACCAACACTCATCAAACACTCCTTGACACTCATCACACGAGTGACTAAACACGTTATTTTTATTTATTTATTTATTTATTTTCTGTTTTAGAACTAGGCACACTTTGAACAGTTTTTTTTTTGGGGTGGGGGGTTTGGGGGGGATACACGTGTATCCATCACTTACATGCACATGAATCAGGCAACAAGTTTGGACAAATATAAGTTGTTATCCAAAGATAAAATGAACAATGCATTTTTGCAACTATAATCCCTTCTCCTTTAGGTTCTAAAATTTTACAAAATGAACAATGCATTTTTGCAACTATAATCCCTTCTCCTTTAGGTTTTAAAATTTTACGAATTCTAGTTCTCAAATCTTTTGATTTGTTTATGAAAAAAATTTCTACAACAGATAGCAGATCTTATTCTTCACACTTCTTTCTTGAATGTAGAGCAGTAGAACATGAAAATGGTCCCTTAATATTTTGATGGGATATAATATGAATAAATTTGCGATGTAAAAAATCAAGTAGTTATTTTTTTCAAATATATATATAAATAATTATTTATTGAGGTATCACAACTTGCTATGTTGTGTCCTATCATTTTTGAAAATACAGTGTCGGCATATCCATATGGCATTGCCCCATGTTTGTATTTGTGCTTCCTAAAATGATAGCATTTTTCAGGTGTAATCATCTAGAAGGAATTTGTCCTCATCATTAAAGTTCGAATTCTTGCAATAAAGAAATTTCTAATGAAATACAAAGCTTTATTTTTATTTTTTATTTTTTGAAAATGCCTTTTCATTTGTAATGCATACCCATTTGCCACACCATACTTTGAGCTATTAATGGACTAGGGGCAAAATAGAATTCCAATGACACTCCAACATTGGCATATTCCCTCTGGCAGAACTATATTTGTTCCGAAACTGTGCAATGGTCAAAACCCACAGCTTTTGTTTGGCAAAGTCAAAACATGGTGCATGGGAAAGTCATGGGTGCTGGTTTTGTGACCTCCAATGTCAGCCTTTTATCTTCTTCTGAAGAGCACGTGGGACCTTAAATTTAGCGCATTTCTTTAACTTTCTTGCCTAATTGTCTAATCAAGTATACTATCTGCTTTAATGGTTAGTGAAGGTACTATTCCAAATACATGATGGGGTTTTGTAACAAATGCTGGTGACTACATTTTTTCCTGATGCAGGAGCTAAATCATTTCCGAATAGAACTTATAGATGGGTTGATGTAAGGGATGTTGCCAATGCACATATTCAAGCATTTGAAATTTCCTCAGCAAGTGGAAGATATTGTGTAGTTAACAAATCTGCACACTTATCTGAGGTGGTCAAAATTTTGCATGAACTTTACCCAACACTAAAACTTCCTGAGAAGTAAGTTTTTAAATTGTTTGCATATGGTTTCTGTCGTTCATTATCCCGTTAATAGAAGCTAGTCCATTGCTTTATTGATGACCATGCGACTCCAGTTCAATTGTTATTGCTACTTGGTCTCTCTCTCTCTCTCTCATTGCTTTATTGATGACCATGCGACTCCAGTTCAATTGTTATTGCTACTTGGTCTCTCTCTCTCTCTCTCTCTGTCTCTCTCTCTCTCTCTCTCTCAATTTTGTATTGTTTGGATTTTGGTCAAGATATCCCTTGGTTTTGATTAAAAGCCTGTTCTGTGTGAAATTAACCAAAACGACGTCATTTCTCTCCAACCCATGGATTTCCAAGATTTACCATGTGTCATGTTGGTTTCCCCAAAAAATGAAAAGTTTCGGATGTTTCCACCAAATCGAAACAAAATTTAGTTTTTTAGGTGGGTTTTACCCACGTTGCACAAGGGAAGCAAACCACAATCGTACCTTAAAGTTTAAACCAAAGAAAAATACACATACTAAATTATGCAAGGTTCATGGGAGAGAAACCGAAAACGGCTCAAAACCCCACACAACACCCAAGCCCGAAAACATTCTTGTTTTCCTAACTGATCCCTTAAGTAATCCCATGCTTCCCTGTTCACTTATGGTGTTCCTCAGTCCAAAGCCACACCAGCTTCCTGCTCTCTCTCTCTCTCTCTCTCTCTCTAGAAAAGCTTTCAATCTCACTTATGACCCAAAATTGCTGTAGGTCTCCTATTTATAGGAATACCCCAAAAATCTTAGTCCTCATATAGGTAAGAAAATTGTACGCATTTGATTCCTTAGGCTTCGTTCAATTGAAGGGAAAGGAAAGTAAAAGAAAAATTGGATGGGAAAGGAAAGTAAAAGAAAAAAAACAATTATTGTTTAACTCTCCTACATGCGTGTTCAATTGTCTCAGGAAAATGTGTCTCATTGCAGCAGTTTTCCTACAGGAAACGATTTCCCTCAAAACAGTTCCCTTCTATTTTCTTTTTCTTTTTCTTTACTTCACTTTTCCCAAAAACGAATTTTTTGTATCAATTTTCTGACAACTGAGCAGAGTATTAGTCGGTTCTAAACCCTGCATCTCTCCCCAAATACATGTATTGTCAAATATTCACATCCCGAGTTCCAAAAACCCAAGACCATGAGGTCCAAGAATGAACCAGAAAGTAAGGTCCTAAAAACATTCTTCAAACCCTCAAATACAAAGAAACTAAGACCAAGCATGCAGTTGAAATCTAAAGTTTAGGTTTTTAGGGTTAGGTATGAAGGAGGAATGAGAGATAGAGAGAGAGAGAGAGAGAGAGAGAGAGAAAGAGAGAGAGAGAATTAAGAGAATATGTTTAGAGTTCTAATTAATTCCCTGCATCTCTAAGAATTTATATTAAAAGTGATAAAAGTCTAAATTACAAAGAGGTCCTCCAAATATAAAAAATAACAATAAAACAAAAAAATAGCTATGCTAACACTCCCCTTCAAGCTAGAGCATAGAAATCAAATATGCCAAGCTTGAAAGATAATTGCTGAAAGGTTGAGCGTGATAAGGGTTTCGTGAAAATATCACCCAACTGGTCTTCAGAACGAACATACGGAGTGGTAATTTCCTGCCGTAATAACAAATCACGAATGAAGTGGCAATCAACCTCGATATGCTTAGTGCGTTCATGAAAAACGGAATTATTGGCAATAAAGATAGCGGCCTGATTATCACAAAACATTTGCATTAGAGAAAAAACTCGAATGCCAAAATCCACAAGAAGAGATCGAACCCATAACATTTTAGAGGCAGTATGGACCATAGCACGATACTCCGCTTCAGCACTAAAACGGGCAACAATTGCCTGCTTCTTATTGTGCCAAGTAACCAGGTTTTCACTAACAAAGGTGCAATAGCGAGATGTAGATCGACGATTAAAGTGACTGCCAGCCCAATCAGCATCACTAAAGCCGATCACAGACAAGGAGCGAGAAGGATGATAGAGTAAACTTCGACCAGGTCCATTCTTCAAATAGCGCACAATGCGACAAATAACATCAAAGTGAGGTTGACGAGGAGCATGCATAAACTGACTAACTACACCAACTACATAGGTAATGTCAGGACGAGTAATCGTAAGATAAATTAATTTACCAACAAGGCGTTGATAACGACCAACATCAGAAAAGAGATTGCCAGAATCAGCATCTAGCTTAACCGTAGAATTCATAGGAGTATCAACTGGTCGAGCACCAAGAAGGCTAGTTTCGGATAAGAGATCAAGAACATACTTGCGCTGAGTGAGAAAGAGACCCCGAGAAGACTGGGCAATCTCAATGCCAAGAAAATAGCGAAGTGCACCCAAGTCCTTAGTGGGAAAGGTTTGGCCTAATTGCCGTTTGTGGTCGGTAATACCAGCAGAGTCATCACCAGAAATGATGATATCATCAACATAGACAATTAAGATAACGATGCCACTAGTGGCGCGACAGGTGAAAAGGTCTCCAGATAATCAACACCATAAATCTGAGTGTGCCCTTTAGCCACTAAGCGTGCCTTAAGCTGTTTAACAGAACCATCGGAAAGATATTTGACGGTATATATCCAACGACAACCAACAGCTTGTTTACCAGGAGGAAGAGATGTAAGCTCCCAAGTTTGATCCTGATGAAGAGCACTCATTCCCTCAGTCATAGCGTGTTTCTAGCCAGGCAAGTACATGGCCTGCTTGTAAGAAGAAGGAATAGAAACAGTATACAAGGTACAAGCAAAGGAATAGAGATAAGGAGAGAGACGAGCATAAGAGACATATTGAGCGATAGGATGTTGAGTACAAGTGCGTTTACCTCGCCGCAATGCAATAGGCATGTCATCAGCCGAAGGTAGGACTGCAGACGGGGAAGATGATGTGGTCGGGCCATAAGGTACAGTAGGCCAATTCTGAGAGCAGTTGTACACCTGGAGAGGAGAAGGCACCTACATAGGAAGAGTAAGAGGCAAAGGAAGTGTAGGAGCGGTGAACTTCTCCTCACGACAAGAGATAAGGTCAGAGAATAAGCCTTGATCAGCAGAAGTAAAGAAAGAAGTCGACTTAAAAAACGTGACATCAGCACTAACAAAATATTGACGAGACTCTGGATGAGAGCAACGATATTCCTTCTGAGTGCGAGAGTACCCGAGAAAAACACATTTGCGAGCCCGAGGAGATAATTTGTCAAGATTGGGATTAAGAACATGAACAAAGGCAAGCAACCAAATACTCGAGGAATGAGAGAAAAAGGCGGAGAATCAAGGTATAATAATGTTAGAATTATTGAAAAGTGTGGAAGAGAAAAGGAGGAAGAGAGAGAGATTGAGAAGAACAATGAATGAGAGCACGAAACTTAGGGTTT
>JAULJZ010042856.1:0-14426 GCA_032270985.1 Heliamphora pulchella
TTTCACCCATTTTTGGCCGAACGTTTGGGAAATGTTGTTTTTCATCCTTGATGGAGCTTTTTATCAAGTTTCTTGTTTCTTGGGGCATCGTGAGTATGTGTTGGGCGTGTGTGCGTCGTGGGTTCTGTAGGGCGTGTGTTGGGCGGGTGGGAGTTCGTGTTGGCCGTGTTCAGTGTGTGTGGTTTCGTGTTGGGCATGTGTTGATCTGGGTTATGATGTGTTGGTGGTTGGGTCCTTGGTTTTCAATTGGTTTTCAATAGTACTCGATTGATTGATTATGGGATCAATCGACTGAAATACTGTTGGATTCTTTTTGGGGTTCGGTTGGTCGTGTTATGGCTTCGGGGGTCGTGTCGTAGCCTCGGGTGTTTGTTAGGTGCCGTCCTCAGGGATGACGTGCATGGTTAGATACGAGTTTTTGGTGCACGGATGTGCTTGTGGTGGTTTGTACATCGTTGCGTGCGGGGGTTTGGTTTTATTTCTTGGTTTAGGTTTTCTCCCAGCGTTAACTGCTCGAGCGGGGTTGTGGTAGTGTGTTATGTCGGTAGGGGATCGCTCGAGCGGTGGTTGAGCGGTCGAGCGCTTGAGCAGTGTTGGTCTTCGGGTTAGGTTTTGGTTACGTTGGTTGTTGAGTGTCTATGTGAGTGGATGTCGGGTTATATAGCGGATGACATCATGATGTGAAGTTATATAAGGCTATGTATGTTTATAACTGGTTACGTACATTTATAACTCTAGTTTATTTATGTACGAAATGTGTAAGTGGATTACATGGCTTTGATGTCATTATGTGTAACGTGATTTATGCTTTAAAACGCAGAGTTTTCTGGGCATGTATGTGTGGGTTATGAGAAATGGATGCATATGATGCATGTTGCATGAGTTGCAAGTGTTGTGTAAGTTGCGTGTATAACATGTGACGTGGTTTGTGTAACGTAGTGATAATACGTGACTTTATGCATTTAAACCATGGTTTAGTATGCATGTTTTGATGCGATTTTATCCTGTGCTATGCGATTTTATCCTATGGTATGCGGTCTTATCTCGTGGTATGCGATTTTATTCTGTGGTACAATCCATGGTCGGCGGTTTCATCCCGTGGCTTACGGTAAGGTTTGCGATTTTATTCCGCGATTTAGGCATGTGTAGAAATACCTGTTAATACGTAGATTTGTATCTGTATTGCACATGTGGGGCGGATTGTGATCCCTCGGTAAAAGTCCGTAAAGATGCATATGTAGAGCGAATATTGGTCCCTCGGTGAAAGTTCGTAAAGATATATATGAGAGGCGGATAATGGTCCCACAGTGAAAGTCCGTAAAGATATCTATTGGCTCTGGTCAACAAGGCATTAGTGAGGACGGATAATGGTCCTGCGGTGAAAGTCCGTGAAGACATGTGATGAGGACGGATGATGGTCCTACGGTGAAAGTCCGTGAAAATGTGTGTTGTACGGGTTGCGTGCGTTGTGTGTGTTGCACGGATTATGTGCATTGCATAGACGAGGGCTGCGGTCCTTCGGTAAAAATTCGAGAAGATACATGGATTGCATAAGCTGTATTGTGGGACAGATAAACCAATTTTCAAATTATTTTAAGAGTCGTGTGAATCGCGATCTGAAAACCTTTTTTTTACTGTTTTCAAGGCTTCTATGAGTGAGTCTAAAGATGGTTTACATCCTCGTTTTTCCGTTTGCATGTGAATATTGTTTTAAAGGCTTGAAAGAGAATCTAAAATTACACCTCATTTTCCTAGCATATTTAGCTTATATTGCATGCCTGTTTAGTTTCTGCTGAGCTTTGGCTCACAATATGGGATTTAATTTTCTTCAGGTACTAGCCACGCAGGTTGATCTGGAGGTGCCAGAGAGGCGGAAGAGCTGTAGTCTTCCTTTTGTTCTTTCTGTTACATATATGTTATAACATGTTTTTTCGGTGTTGGAACCGAGTAATGTATGCCGTTTGGCGATTATATACAATGCATGTATAGTTTAATTTGATAGTGAATTCTCGGGTTGAATCTTATATTCGGTTGCTTGTAGGTGTTTCACGTGACCCGGAGTTTGGGGCATGACATAATTGTTGTAAAAATTCTTGTGATGATTAATTTAAAGAATATTGTGATTTTGCTAAAGGATGTATTAAATGTGGATTCCTAATAGGAGTATGAGATCCTGTTGTTGGTGTTGCTAAGGCAAATTCGATTTTTGTTACTTGTTCTCCTAGGATTTGAAGATAAGTATTAGTATAATTCATTTGGATGAAAAGATATTGATCAGATCGGGCATATGGACGGGCTCGAATGCCAATACCAATATCGATTGTTCTACTTGGAGGATGGATAGATTGAATTTCACAAAACTATTAATGGATTGGTGAAGAATTTCTTCTAGAATGTGTATATTATTTTGAGGACAATAAAAATTATAATACCATGAAAAAAATTGTATTTCAATTTGAGAAGATCTTGTAAAAATTGAATATATTCATTTTTTATATCTTTTTCTTGTTCAATCGTATGATTGTGTGTAAATAAATTTCTATTATTTTTATTATAATATTTTAAATATTCTTGATTAATTCATTGAATATCTATTGAAAGGTTTACGGTAATAACATTTATGCTTAAGGCTATAAGATCAATGTCTTGATTCCTTGGTATTAAAATCAGTATGATATATTGGTTGGAAAATTTGATTATTTATTTGTATACCATATATAGGATATTCTCTTGTAGATTGACCAGTAGAGGATCCATTAATTGATCAATTTAATGTAAAAATTTGATTCGATCCTAAAGATTGTGATCTTAATAATTGTGCAGGAGCTCCTAAAGATCTTGTTTGACTTTCAGATATTCTTGAAAGAAATTGAATTGTTACGGATCCATTAGGATATTCAATTATTGTATTAGGTTGAGTTTCTGTTTGGGATTCGATTTGTGGGGGCATTATTTGAGAAAGATACCAACTATTATTATCATTTTCATTAGCTTCTTCTACTTCATGCCATTTAATAACTTTTAGAGTTATTACTTGAGATTTATTAAGATTTGATTAAAACATTATTGTTGAACAATGTGGGCTAGTGATTCCTTTGAACATTGGTGCTGAGGTTGTCATAACTTTTAAGTAAACTCTATATCTTATTTGTAAATTTAAAGATAATGCATCCATATTATATCTTTTTATTTATACTTGTAAAGTTAATGTTTTTAAAATTGTAGGGTCGTGTAAAAATACTTTAAAATTTGGAAAACATTCAAAATATACGGGACTACGGACTAAACTTGTTTTAATTGTGCCTAACAAGGCAATCAGAATATGAATTATGTCATAAATCTACTAATGAACATGTAATTGATTTATTAAGATTTAATCGAGTCATGGGTTTAATTCCTACTTGAACTAATCTTAAGTGTAAATAATTAAAATTTTGTTGAAATTTTTTGATTAAATTTGGATCTAATAATTGAAAAGTTTGATATTGATTTGTTACGGATAACATTTGTTCTATAGTTTTGATTTTATACATTTGTTTTAATTCAAATTTTTTATCTTATAATTCATTAATATTTTTCTTAGGCATAGATCAGTTTGTAAGAAATTTTTTTCATATTTTTTACATCAATTTCACTTTGTTTAACTATTTGTGGTGTTCTTGAAGAACTTTCAGTAGTTATCATATTGATAAAAGATCTGATAATCGTAGCCATTTTTTATGAAAATCTACAGCTATAACTGTCAACAATGGACAAAGTATTAGGTTTGCAGTCTTAATAGCAACTTACAAACCAACAACACTGACGACTTGTCGTTCTTTAGTATTGCGACTTGTGGTGCTACACCGGCTGAAACTAACACAAGCATAGTTTTGATACCATTATTAAACCCAATAGATAAACTTGGATCATGTTAATCAAAATACAACACAATAATAGTAATCACAAAAATAGATACCATTACCAGGCCCAATAGATAAACTTGGATTATGTTAATCAAAATACAACACAATAATAGTAATCGTAAAAATAGATGAGACACACAGAACTAAAACTTTTTATTAAATTGAAATAACTTTGATACAAACTTTGAAATAAAGAAGCACTTACAATTATTTGGTAGAAGGTAGAAAAGAAATTTTACAGAGGGGAAGGATATTACAAGAGAGAATTAAGCTTATGGAATTGTCTGTCTCCAACAAGGGTGAGAGACTCCCTTTATAGGCTCGCAGGCCTGCTGGACTTGAAACAAAATTTGAATTTGAAATATAACAAAATAATTACAAACACTGTTGATCTTTTGACAATTTGGCCCAAGCACTGTTGATGAATAGTAACTTGTCAAGGTACGGTTGAATCACGATCGTTTGATACTGTGTACCTTTGGACTTTTGACTAATACTGTTTGCGTCTAGAGTGGAGAAACAATATCATTACTGTAAGCTTTTTACTGTCGATGCACGAGCTGGTATTGTTTGCTTTTGAACTTTGTTGCACACGAATCTGCTTTTGCATAATTTGAGAGCATTGTGAAGCCTTTGAGAGAATATCTTTTTGAAAAATTTGCACAATGTCAAGGACATCGATGGACATCTGGAATGACGAATATGATGGGAATCGTTGAAACGTTTGAGAATAATGAATTATCTATCAAAGAGAGGCTTAATCAAAAATTAGTATCAAAGCAATCATCCTCATTGTCTTGGCTATGATCATTGGGACTAATGGGAGATAATAATTCACCCAGAAGATCATCATTATCAAGTTGGGTGATCATCTCTTAAAGAACAACTTTTTTGAGTTCATATGGAGTCAAATTTGGGTATTTGGAAAGAATATTGGTTTTAATAGATGATACATTGATATTTACAGAATCAAATGATGATGAAGAGGCTGCAGATTTAGAAGGAGGATTGGGTTGAGACGAAAATGTTTGAACTTTTGAAGCATAAGAAGGCTTTGGTGAAAAGGATTTTTGATAATAAGATTTGAGATAATTCGGATAATATTTCTTTTGAATTTCAAATTTATCCCACCATTTTGATGCATATTGGCAAGAAAGAAAAGAAATATCATTTTGAATTCCAACAATACAAAAAATATCATTTTGATTTCCAACAGTAAATTGCCAAGTCAGCAACCATGGCAAGCTAAAGTTGGCAAAGTAATATAAAGATGTTGGCTTTAATAGATTGGTGTACTGAGAATAATGATCATAGGATTGTTGAAGAATTGAAGGAAGAATATTCAAATTGGGTCCAAATTCTTTCCACCAAGTGGGGATCCAATTTGAGATAGAAGAAATGAGATTTTGACAAAATTTGATAAATCGAGAGTGTTTCATCATATCGTTTTGAAAATAAAAAAAATGATAAAAAGTATCTTGATAGTCATAAAAATTGAAACGCGTATGGTGTATGGCATTATTTTTAAAAGTTTTGTTGAAATCGTTGCCATAACCCCATTTTTTTTTAAAAATAATTTTTTGGATAACACATTTTGAATAATTGATGGTTTTTCCATCATCATTCGAATTGTGTTGAATTTTTATAGAGGCCATTTCTAAAAGAATGGTTTCAAAAAAAATTCTTAAGGGTGAGGATGATTTTGGAGGATATAACCAATTGGATAGTAAATAATTACTAATAATCTTGGTTAAAACCAAGGGTTTCTCCCAATCACATTTTGAAGTAAAAATATTAAAATCCTCTTCTTCAAGAGGTAAAATTAGGAATATAGTTTCATTAGGTAAATATTGAGGTAGTGCTTTTAAGACCTTACTAAGAGAACTTTTACCCTTAGTAAGTTGTGTGCGCATGGGATTACGGGGAGTCATTATCTCATATCTTTGAGATATTTTGATATTTAGATTCCTGCAAAAACTCTCTAGTAAAAAAGTCATGAAGTGAATTGGAATCACCTTTGATATATTCAACATCAAAATAAAAAATACGTAAGATTGCTTGCTAACGGGCAAATATTTATTTTGAAGCAATATTTTTGACATCTTTTTCCAAAACTTCTTTTACTGTTTTACAATCAATTTTTAATAAAATTTTTTGATTTAACAAATCACTTTCAAATTTAGTAATGCATAAAATAATTGATAAAATTTCTTTTTTAATGGTAGAATAATTTTGTTGAGTATGTTTTCACACTTCACCGGTAAAATGAATTAATTGTTCTGTAGCTTGATATTTTTGTTTGAGTATACCACCATATCCTATACCAGTTACATCAGTTTCAACTATTTTAAATACACTGGAAATTGAAAAACATAAGCAAGGCAATTGTTTCGCATGTTGTTTAATTTTTTGTACAACTTTTGTATGATTGGATGTACAAGGTTTTGAATTGTTTCTTAATCTTTGATATAATAATTTGGTGTCTTTGTATAGATCTTTATAAAATTTTAAAATATAATTTAAAATCTTTAAAAAAATTTGTAATTGAGTTTTATTAGTAATTTAATCAGAAAATTTATTTTTAAATTCTATAGATCTATCTATAGGAATTATAGTTTCTTGATTAATTTGATGTCCTAAAAATCTAACATTTAATTAAAATAATTTTATTTTTGTTGCATTTGAAACTAATCCATTAGTTTTAATTATATTATAAAATTTATGAAGATGTTTAATATGTTGAAAAATTGAGGGGAAAATAACTAATACATCTTCAATATAGACGATGCAAAATTTTGTATAAGAATTAAAAATATCATTCATGATTTTTTAAAATTTTGATGGAGTATTTTTTAAACCAAATGACATTACATTCCATTCCTAATGGCCAAATAGTACTGTGAAAGCGGTTTTGTATCTATTTTTTTTTTTATCAATTTGTATTTGCCAAAAACCAAATTTCATATCAAATTTAGAATAAAAATTTGCATGATTTAATCTATTGAGTAAATCTTTTTTATTCGGAATTGGATACTTAATTCATTGTAAAACTTTATTTAATGGTTTATAATTTATTACTAATCGCAGTCTCTTTCCAATTTGACAATTTTATTTACATAAAAAGTTGGACAGAACCAAGGAGATTGACTTGGTCTTATTAGATTTTTTGTTAATAAATCTTGAATTTTCTTTTTGCAATATTCTAACTAGTTTTGATTCATTTGTGATGGTCTTGCTTTTGTAGGAATAATTTTTTTAAAAAAATCGGATTCATAAGGTAATTGTACTATTGTGGTGCCGGGATTTGAGATTTTTGAGTTTCAAAAATAAGGGATTTCAAGATATGTTATCACATTCTCTTAGAAAATATTATCTCATTTCTTACAAAAAAATATCTTATTTTTCGCAATCAACAAATGTTTAACTAAATACATTTTCTAAATATCATTGTTCAATTTGTATAATCATTAGAATATCTCAATTGTCAATAAATGTTGCATTTAATAGGCAATGAGACACTATAAAATATTTCATTCTCCTAACAAAATATTGGTGCATTCTTTTAGAAAATATTATTTCATTTTTTGGTAAACAAATATCTCATTTTTCGCAATCAATGCACATTGAGTTAAATACACTTTCTAAAAGAATGAGACAAATATTTTTTAGGAAACTTTAAAATGAGATACCTTGTGAACAAATGAGACATTTCATTAATTATACAAATGGAACAATGGTTTTCAAAAAGTGTATTTAGCTGAACATGCATTGGCTGCAAAAAAGGAAACATTTGTTTACAAGAAATGAGATATTTTTTAATAGGAAATGTGACGATATTTTTTGAGAAAATGAGACAATGATTGTTTGAGGAAATAAGACATTTACAATGTCTTATTTTCTCTAAAATGATATATTTTCTAAACAAATTAGACTTTTCATCAATTACACAAATGGAACGATGGTTTTTAGAAAGTATATTTAGTTCAAAAAATATTTTATTTTTATATAAAAAGATGTCTCATTTTTCGCAATCAACACATGTTTAACTAAATACACTATCTAAATATCATCGTTCCATTTATATAATCAATCGAATGTCTTATTTGTTCAAAAATATCTCACTTTTAAATAATAAGACATTATAAAATGACTCATTTTCCTAACAAAACATTGTCATACTTTGTGTAAACAAATTTATTTTTCACAATCTATGCATGTTTAAATAAATACATTTTCTAAATATTATCGTTTTATTTGTGTAATCAACAAGAATCTCAATGGTTCAGAAAATATCTCATTTTACAAACAATGTCTCGTTATATAAATAAAATGTCATATTCTATTAAAAAACATTGTTTCATTTCTTGTTAAAAAAAAAAGAGTATCTCAATTTTTACAATAAAGTCATTTTCAACTAAAATACACTTTTTAAACTCATCATCCCATTTTTCACAATCAAAACGTGTTCAATTATTGTCATTTGTCGAAAACTCATTGAATAATTGAGAAAATATTTAAAATGAACTCTATGTCAATCACCGATAAAATTGAAAATCAAGTTGTAAATCAGTTTTAACTGCAACTGTTCAATATGAAAACTCAAAATACCACATTTGGTGCAATCGGTGAGTTGAGCGAATGCCAGGCGCCCTCATTTTCAATCCCTAAGAAAAAAAAAAGAAATACCAATCAAAGGGATAGTGTGGCATTATAAAACTTCGTCTGTTATTTTTTCGGCCTCAGGAGAGTTTACTCAACCCATTCCCCAGTCTACTGCACGCACTGCACAAGTGTGCGATTTCGTATGAGGACCTCCTTTTTTTACCTACTCTCCGTTCACACGGTTTTCAAAGCAGAGGACAATCGAGGAATATTAATCCACTGCCGTTGCAAAATTACAACCGCTTTAGTGCACCACGTTTTGGGTTTTTTCGTTTTTTTTTTGTTTTGTTTTTAGTGCTAACATTTTCAGTACACTTTTATTTAAATCTTTTAGATGTTGGATACCGAGTTTTATGGGCTTGGATTGGACCCATTTTCATACCACTGACCCCTAATTGGTACTTAGTGTATCACTAAATTGTATTGTCTTTCAATATATAATGACTTAACTCCTACAAAATAGCACTATAATACAAACCAAAGCCAGTGATTCTATTGTTGCAATCCAAACTCAATGTAAAAATTTTTTAAAAAAAAAAGACAATATATATATATATATATATAAAAGAAATCGCGACGACTCAAGGTGGTGGTGTACATAAAACCTACATAGTCGTGGCTATTCTTCTGTATCTAGAAAAGAAAAGACACAATTGTTCATACGAAACATGTGTCATTCAAAGTACACAATCCTTCACCAAAATAACACAACCCTTGTCAACCCCTACAACGAAAGAACATAACCCTATAATGGCAAAAAAATCGTTATTTTCTTTAATCAATTTCTCGTTCATTCTTAAATAGTTTCAAAACCATTTTTCTAACAAAACTCAATACCCTGTTCAGTGCATTTTTGAAAATGATAAAAGTTAATAATCTATAAACAAGAGTATAAAGTCATGTTTGGAGTGTGTGATTATAATATTAGACTGGACTGTTAGTACAAGAAATTTCTTAATCCTATGTTTGTTTACCAAAATAGTAGTGGGACTGATTATCCTTAATAACTCTCAATTATGTGGATTGAGGGATAATTAGTCCCGTAGAGGGAATAGAATACATAATTCTGGAATAACAAATTCCATAGACTAAATGTAAAATTACTTTTTTATCCTAGTATATAAACCTCAATTTGACAGCCCTAGCCATTTTCGACTGCTATCAGTCATCCACCACGCTCGACAACTCTAATCTCAAATATCTATCGGCGGCCTGGGGTCCGGGTTCTTGGGGTCCCGATGGTATAGGATTCGAGGGTCCTAGGATCCATGGGTCTAAAGCTCTAGGGTCCTACGGTCCCGGTGATCCAGAGGTCCAGAGTCCTAGGTGTTTGGGAGTTCAAGTCCCGAGGTCTAAGACTATGGAGTCCGAGGGTCCAAGGTCCTAGGAATCCGAGGTCCTAGGAGATTTCGAGGTCTAGGGTCCAAGGGTTCCGGGAGTTCGAGAGTCCAAGGTTTAGGACTACAAGGTCCTGTGGGTTTGGAAGTTTGAGATATAGGGTCCCAGGGATCCCAAGGTCTGAAGCTATGGGGTCTCAGAGGTCTGGGGTTCTGCAAGTCTTGAGCTTTTAGGGTCCAAAACTACGGGATCTCAGGGGTCCAGGGTTCTAGAGTTCTGGGGATCCAAGGGTACCAAGGTCCAGGACTATGGAACCCCGAGGATCTAGGGTCCCAGGAGTCTGAAATCCTAGAGTCCTAGGAGTTCGAGGTCCGAGATCCCTGGAGTACAGGGGTTCCGAGGGTCCTAAGATCTCAGGATTTGAGACTACGAGGTCCGAGATCCGATGTCCGAGGGTTTGGAGTCCGAGAATCTATCTATCTATCTATCTATCTATATATATATATATATTCTATTAAAAATATAAATTAAAAAATTAAAAAATAATTATTATGCAAAATTGAGCATTAATAGATGGATAATGATAAGGTTATTGTCACCGCTAAGCTGAAAACGAAATTAATGGCAATTTATAAAAAATGAATGCCAAGTTATTCATATAGATATTTATATCATCAAATTATTTATCTTATCTAATCCTCATAAAAGCAAGCAAATGATTAGATTAAATTGTAAATAATAAATAATTATCACATGGCGTAAACAAACAAATGACTAAATTAAAGTTATGACATTTAATCTGAATGATTTGCTATTCCGAAACTCCAATTCCATGCTAATCCAATCCAACACTCTGACATGGCCATAAACTAATATGCTTTTATTGCCCTTCGGTAACTTTTGGATTAAAAGTAGCGAACAAAATTTGCAACGAACAATTTGACACAAACTTCAAAATTATAAAACAAAAAAGGTGAAGAACACCTTCCTAAGCTGCAACAAACAGGGAGCACAGCCTTTTTATTTTGAAATGACAAACAGCAAGTAGCTGTTCAGATGATCTCCATACAAACTGAGAACTAAAAGAGCTAAGCCAGTGATTTTGATACTAGAATGACCAAACCTGAGTCCAGAGGGTATCGAGCAATCCGTGCACAAGCGCTATTCAAATGGCAAGGGTTCGATCACTGTCCAATGCTTTCCATTCATTGTCCACTTAAAAAAAAGGGAAGGAAAAGAAAGAAAAGAGAAGAAATAAAAAATGCTCAATTGATTGGTAAGAGAGTCTTAAGAGTAGGAGGAAAATAGAGAGAAAACGATGCAATTTGCATTTCCCAATTACAAGACTCTAACTTGGGTGTCCCACCTAGTAAAGTGCTTCATTCACAAAGTGTTGTGCAAGAAAGGCCCAGAATAATAAAAAACAAACACAAATAGACAAATTTTACGTAGTTCGGCAATTTGCCAACGTCTACAGACAGCGGAATTCAATATATGAAGAAACGATTACAAATCAATCAACTCTCAGAAATTCTCTCTTTTTCAATCAAAATTTGCACACCAAATAATCTGAGACTACATTCATATTTATAGGAGAGAAAAATGAACTTAATCTAATTCTACTTGCTCAAACCCACAATCTTCAAAACTCTTCAAAAAATCAAACTGTTGTGACTAAAATTTAGTAACATGATATGCTAGAAGTCTATCCCAACTCAAATAGAATTTGAGTCCAAATTCCTAACGCAAAGCTAGCCCTTGGCCTTAAAAATTGGACCAAAATGGAAACACCTATTCAGTATGTGTACCTACAACATCAACTATAGTTTTCCTTGCTATTATTTGCATGAAATAATAGCATTTCCACACTTACACCAGCAAAATATTGAAAACCACAGAAGACCGAAACAAGAAAGGAAATAGAGGAGAGAGAGACACAGATAGAGAGTAATTCCTCAAACACAATTGGATAACTGGTTATAGAGTAACACAAACAAGAATGAGAATATGCTATTTATATGATTAAGGCTCCTGAATATACATTGCTGGTCTAATCTGCCAAACGTTTTGGTTTAGGTATTGGACCACTTTGAAATCTTCCTTTTAATCCAGTCTTTCATTTTCTCACTCTTCTTGAGTTTAATTCTATGTTTGTCCACCATTTCCCCAAAGAAGCTTTTCTTCTTCCTTGGTATCTTGTAGATGTTTATCATATTGGTACAAGAAGATCAAAACCACAAACATGATTTTTTATGGCATATCCTGGGAATAATTGAATCAAGATGGATTTGCTCTTTAGACGACAGAAAGTTATATCAACAGTCCAACCGCCGTGAAGTTCAACCACTGGTTTCTTCGTTTTATTGAATTTTGTATTACAATGGATCACTTAACAGGGAAATTTACAATATTATTGAGTGTATTTAGTATTCAACTCCATCATAGTGATTCCTGGAGAGTATAATATATATGATTGCACATTTGGTAACTGTGACTATGAAAGAATGAGAGAAAGATGGATAAAGACAATCTGGGAACAGGGCAAGTACTTGTCCCTAAAGGTGCAGCCATAGTTCAAGTGTATTCGAGTATTGCACCTGTATGATTGAATCCACATGATACTTGCAATGCTTTTACCTTCCTTCCAAAGTTGATCCATGTAGGTGCTATGTAGTCAACATCATTTCCCTGACCCTGCACGGAAAAACAATAATTATATTTAGTTAAACAAGTTGGAAACAAGGAAAGACTGGGGAACATTATACAATTTCTGAACAAAGTTCCTTTCGGACAGGAAAAATTATGAGTGGGAGAAAGATGATGTAATAGCATTATTGCGGGAGTTTCGTTTATTCGTGGGGTGCACTAGATATCTATTGTTTTAGAAAAATGTTATTTTCTTTTTAAAACAAGAAAATCCAAGATATTCGAGCACGTTTTTTAGAAAAATAGAATCGCCATTTGGTTTTTAAGAAAAATCAAGAAAAACAAAAGGAAGGCTGTGGATCTTTTAAAAAACGTAACCAGAGAAAAATAGGGTTTAGGGGCTAAGGTACGAAAATGGAAGGTATTAAGCACCCTTTTCGCCCAACCGTGAGGTTGGCCTCTACTTTGTCAATATTGGTTCTTGTTGTAAATTTTTTAAAGGTAATATATATAGAACGGGAGGTTAAAGAGAATTCAAACAAAAGCAAGTAAATAAACAAAATCTTAACTACGATCTTAGGGTCATATAACTTAGTTATTATTTCTAGATATGCAACACGTATCGTTTGACCAAAGTAAAGTGAAAAAGATGCGAATAAGCAATAAAATGAACAAATAGGGATTTAAGGGTCATGCAACAATATTTCTGCCTCTAACATGCTATAAACAGGCTATATAAAATAAACAGAGAAGACTCGAGCACTATTTTAAACTACTGGACATACATAAAAAATCACGGCCGTAGCAATCAATGTTGCGGTCGTGACAAACGAAGTCACAAAATAGGCGACCGTGACAAATATAAGGATACCACGAGAAACATAGTGAAAAATCTCACGACCGTGTCATATAAATGTCGCGGCTATGGTTTTAAGGGGTCCAAACAGGATACAAACATTGCACAAGGCTTAAAACATGCTCAAATGGATAGGATATATAAGACAGAGACCATAATCCATTTGTTCTGGGCTAAATCTATCATCCTTCACCCTCTATACGAACAATAACTCAAAACAGAACGTACAGGACAGCAAAAATGAATGACAGAGTACAAAAACACACTTTTCATGTCACTGACCTCATAAAATCTCACGGTCGTAGTAAGAGGATATGGCAGCCGTGACAAATATGGAGATAAAACATGCGGCCATTATAAACTAACTGGCGGCCGTTACTGTGAGGTTTACAAAACACCCGGCCGAAGCATTGAAAGGTTGCGGCCGTCATGTTTTTATAACCACAGGAGATGCAAAAACGAAGGTGTATAGAATGGAGACCACAACCCACTTGATCTAGGCCAGACCTACCATTCATTAACTCAACAAAAACTAAACTAAGGTACAGAAAAGAGAGAATGCTAAGCAAGATAATAAAAGATGAGAAAATCTCGAAATAAATGAATATCAGAGGGTTTTGAAAGGGATTTTCGTATTTTTTGCCTTGAAATAAATATCACGGCCGTGACAATGGAATATCGTGGTCATGAGTAAAGAACGCAAAAATGTACCAGTCATGTACAAGAAACAGACGGCCGTGACAATGGAATGTTGTGGCCATGAGTAAAGAAGGCAAAAATGTACCAATCATGTGCAAGAAACAGACGGTCGTGACTGTAGGCTTAACAAAACTGATGGCCGTGACATTAGAAAATCGTGGTCATCACGGTTAACATGGTATCAGAACCACCCTAACCCTAGCCTCCCTCCACCAGCCACCAGCCACCAGCCACAGTCACCAGCCACAGTCACCACCAGCCACGCCACTGCCAACAACAGACCCAGAAACCTGCCACCTTCCTTGGGAAACCCTAACAAC
>JAULJZ010042877.1:0-14425 GCA_032270985.1 Heliamphora pulchella
GAACAACTCGCAGATATCTTTACTAAGTCATTAGTGGGTCTCCGAGTCCATTATATTTGTAACAAGCTAGGCATGATTGACATCTATACTCCAGCTTGAAGGGGAGTGTTAGTGATATTATATTATCTGTACATAGGCCCATTAGCTATAAGGGCCCATTAGGATTTTGCTGTATCTTTGTAATTAGTATATATATAGTGGACCTCTCTAATTGTGAGGTCAAGCTTTCTGATAATCAATGATTCTCTCTTAACAAGATATATAGAAGCATTAGAAGGTGAGTAATGCCATACCCTTGTTACATAGAAGGTTTTCTTTGATTTAAAAAAAAAAAAAAAGATATATGTACATTATGTTTTCAATAAATTTAATTAAAGCTATGCGGATTTCATGTACTCTTGTTCCATTTTGTCATGTTTCAGTAATGTTTCTGTTTCTGAACTAACCGTAACGAATTGAAATGAAACTTTGATCCTTGCATATCTCATATTGATGAACTAATGAAACACCACTCAAATGGGTCGTGTCGTAGAACTCACAGATTCATGCGGCTGTTCCACTGGAACAATTTCTGACAAGAACTCTTGAGCAGCTTCCACCAGATTGTGAATCATAGCACGTCCTTCTCGAGCATTAGAATTAGCCTGAAACAGTTATTAGTTAAAGTTAACAGATCAAATAGATAATAAAATAATAAAAGAAATATAACAAGTTTAGAAGTATGAATTGCATGTAAGCAGCATACAATTTATTATTTCTAATCAGAACAACCAAAAAGGTTTTCTGTGCAACATGTGTTTGTCCATAATTAAATAAGAAGGCCATTAGTAAGGATAAGACAGTAGCCCCTATAGTAGAACACTGCAAAGTGTGACAGGTTATGGATGCAACCTTAAGTGCTATTTGCAGGAAGTTAACGCCTGTAGACTTGAACTCCACATTTTCATCCACAATTTCCCAGCTTTGGCCATGGCAACAACCTATAGTAATTACAATCTCACTCTTCCACTATTCTAAGGAACTGATGAAGCATTAATTGAAGTTTATGACCTGGCTGAGAGAAGATAGATTAATATAAGGCAATGTTAAAAGAGGCAACCTTGAAACTACTGTGAATTCATCAATGGCATTATAAGATCAAGCTCTAAATTTGAATTCTTGAGAGATATGGATGTCTATGCAGAGCATGCAATCACTAATCACCCCTCATCTCCAACCCCACACAGGGGCCCTTTCAAATCCATCACAATCTGGGAGCCTATAATTCATATAAAATAATCTGGCCATATCTAAATCATGCTAGTTGGACAAGAATGGTAAGCTAAATTTGTGCTAATCATTTTGTAACTATGCTTGGATATAAGCATGACCAGCCTAATTCTTAATAATAAGCCTTCATAATTATTATGTTGACAAGGAAACCACAATGGAACCCGAAACCGCAGAAAAACCAAGCGTGCCAAGCAGAGCCGCATGTAAGACGCCCACAAATCACACTCTATCGCCCAGTACTTCACGAAGCCCAGATTGGGAGCAGGACCTGAGGTTAGCAAGGAGCGCTCAGAGGGCAAGCGACTTAACGGCTCTAGCCTTTAAGCCGAGAGCCTTTAAGCCGCCGTCAAGGCTGCCAAGATCATACCATCTCCAGATGGGAGGTACTCCCATAACCGCTGCTAAGATAGAAGGAACATTGATGGCGCCCCAAGACGTTTGGGGATTCTATCATAGGGCGACAGCAACTTTTATAGCAACTAACACTATAGCCAAATAATACAGCCCCTGAGGAATGTTACTTCGGAACTCAGATAGGTCAAATTGAAGGGAGTCATCTCATGCATCCCATACAGAAAGTCCCTCCCTCTTGGTTAACCCCTAATAAAGGGGGCCTCCATTAATGAGGAACCAACCTTTTTATCCTCTGGTCTTTACAACTTGTAGAGAATACTGTCACCCCTCTCTCCCTATGTCTCCCAGGAATCAAGCCATCTGACAGTATCACATTTATATCATCACATATCCAGGTAAAAAGAGACGAGTAAGCATAAGCCAGGTCACAAGGCATAGAGTAGTTGGTCATGATCCACCTGCATGTAAAACCTGCAAGACTGGGGCATTATTCTACCGATAAACCTTCGAAAATAGTATTTTAATTTCATAGTTGAGCACTCAGCCACGTGGTTATTTCTTGCAAGGAAATTTATGATAAAATTTGTTTATGCAAAAGCGGGACCTAAAATGCGTCAAAAATAGAACTTACTCAAAAATCAGTTTTTTCAAGTCATTTTATCCCATAAGTGGAAAGCAGAAGTTGTGTCAAACGAGCGGGCACAATTTCCAATACCAAAAAAATTATTAAACTGCAGTAAACAGGTCCCATTAGCACAAAACAGCTGGTTACTCACAATTCAGCTTGGAACTCACCAATTTGTTTAAAAGTTGCTTTTTTCATAAGTAAATAACATGCTACAGAAGGGCATTAAGGAACTACCACCCAAAAAAGAAAAGCTAAGACAAAAACTCCCGCAAGAGAAATAGGAGAAAGCCAAAAAGAAAAATCTACAAAAGAATTACACAGACAAAGACTATTTGAAATCTACCATTTCCTCAATAGAAGGTGTACCCCGTTCATCCAACCAACAATACAAATTGCAAAGAACTCCTTTCGACCTATGTCATGCCGACTCAACCCCATTAAAGGCTGTGCTTAGAGAATTCATCCCAAGTTTTACAATTGCCATTCCACAAGCCTCTACCATAAGACGAAGACACTTGTCGGTGCCCCAGTCCTCTCACAGGCAACCATACTTGCATGTATGACCCTCCTCCAAAGACACTCCTATCCTTGGCAAATCTCCACAATCACTTTCCTAATACGGATTTATTAAGAGTAATTAACCTTCTGGTGCCAACACCCCTTCATTCATAGGGGAATAAACCTTACTCAAATCTACCAAATGGTATCTAAAACCATCCCCAATCCCTTCGCATAAGAAATCTCTCCACAACTTCTCTAATTTTCATGCAACGAATCCCAAAACGGCATGAACGGGAAAAAAGTAAACACATAGGCTAGATAATGTACTTCTGAAGGGGATCATCCTTCTCCCTTTGGAAAGGTACTGCCACTTCTGCACAGCCAACCTTTTCTGAAACCTCTACACAACCCCATTCCAAACATCTTTTGATTTGAAGGTCACCCCTACCAACAAGCACAAGTAGGTAATAGGAAGAGTCCCAATCTTGCACCCCAAAATAAAAGCAGGCTCCCGACGTTCGAAACACCAATCGTGATAATCTCAAACTTAGTCCAATTCACCCGAAACCCATCTAGAAAGCAAAGGAGAACAAATCAAGAACACCTCACTTGATTCGATTCTATACCCACAAAAACAAGTGTCATCAACGTAGAGAAGATGAGAGACAGACACCAGATAGTCAAGAGTTGTACCAATTTCAAATCCCTAGAACAAATCACAATGCACTAGTATGTGGATCAAGCAGCTAAATGCATCCATTACAATAATGAAAAGTTAAGGAGAAAGGAGCTCTCCCTGCCTCAGCCCCATTAAGGTTTGGGGAAAAAATCATTGGGATTTCGTTCACCAAAACCGAAAGAGAAACTGACGAGATACAGAACCCGATCCACATTCCCTATTTCTCTAAAAAGCTCATCATCTACGAGATGTAAAGAAAAAACTCCTAATTTATGTCGTCATATGTCTCCTCAGTATCTAGCTTGCAAAAAAATCCAAGGGGCCCACGTCTAAATCTGGAATCAACACACATATTAGCCACCAACACAAGATCCAGAATCTATCTACCCCCTACAAAGGAAATTTGTGATTCAAAGATCATCGATGGAGTACTCTCTTAGGAGTAGAGGCCAAAACCTAAACTAAAACAGTACAGGTCGTGCCTATCAAGCTAATAGATCCAAAATCTCTTATATCTTCTGCCCCCTCCCGTCTTTGGGATAAGAGAACATACGTGGCATTGAAATTCTTCTTAAAAGACCCATGGCTGAAGAATAGCTGAAACATACCCATCACATCTTCCCTGACTAACCCCAACACTATTGGAAAAATGTTGTTGTGAAACCGTTCAAACCTGGAGACAACCTTCGAACCTAGCACTTTGTCCCCTTTCTTCTCTCCCAAGGCACTAACAACCTCATAGAAAAAAGTCGTTCCAAAGCACCCAGTCTCCTCTATAGATATAGCATCAAACTCCAAGTCGTCCATATGAGGCCTCCACCCTTCTTTCTCACTTAACAATCTTCGATAAAACTCAACACTATCCACCTTGATATCTTCCTTAGAGGTAAGGAGAGTCCCATCAACACGCATCTTCCCAATTTAATTGTTCCGTCTATGAGCATTGGTCACCTTGTGGAAGAAGAGTGTGTTCTTGTCTCCAACATTTAGCTAAAGAGCCTTAGATCTCTACCTCCAACTAATTTCTTCTAGCTTTGCCAAACTGCCAAACACAAACCTTAGCTCTTCCCTCTAAACCCTATCCTCGACTAGTAGGGGCCAGACCTCTTCCTTAGTATTTAAACTTTAGATATCTGCAAGGACCTTAGCCATTCTACACCTCTAACTTGCCAAACTCCTTTGAATTCCACCTCTTCAGCTCTGCCTCTAGTATCTTCAACTTTACATTTGATCTACCGAAAAAAGTTAAATTCCCATTCAATCTAAAGGCATTCCACCACCCGGCCACCCTATCCCAGAAGCCCTCAACTTGCACAGATATATTCTCAAACCCAAAGGGAGTTCCCACCCCCCACAACTACCATTATCAAGCAAAATAGGAAATGATCTAACAACGGTCCGGGCAAAGCAAACTAGGCCATTGACGAAAAGCGCTCCTCCTACCATGTAGAAACCAAAATGCAATCTATCCAAGAACAAAGGGAGGAGCGGAGGACTCTGGCTATTAGTCCATTTGAAACCCTCCCCAGAGAGAGAAAGATCCACCAATTCCATCTTGTCAATAAAGAAGGAGATGAGTCTCATAACTCTAAAAATATCTATACAACCCGATATCTCATACGGGAACCTTAACATGTTAAAATCTCTACCAACACACCAGGGAACATCTCATTTGAAAGTAACTACTCCTAGCTTTTCCCCACAACTCGTCTCAAAATGTCATCACCCAAGCAATACACACCAAAAAAGACACATCGAGAACCATCATCAATACTATAGAAAAGGCTAGATAAAGAAAAGCATCCCTCCTCCTATTCTTCTTTAGCCACACACTTGCTATCCCACATCACCAAGATTTCCATTGATGCCCACAGTGCCGGAAGAAAGCACCAATCCATCGATCAACTTCTCTAGATACTACGCATTACCTAAACCTATCTGAAATAACTTTCATCTTTGATCTAACAAACAAACTATACCAACTCTCTACTCCCTTAACATAGACTCAATCTTTGTTCTCCCAACCTCTGAATTCATTCCCTTCGCATTCCAGCACATGATCTTGATTCTCATTAGTAAATAATCAAAAAAGCAAAGAAGTCGTCTTCCTCCTCCCCCCACACACAACACCACGCCGTCTATATCTACATGAATTCACAATACTATGAAGATTTTTAAGCACCCGATCCAATCTACCTCGAATTTAGAAGTTTTCATCCGGGTTTCTACGTGACACCGTTCTTGCACTTTCCGCCTCGCAAGCTTCAAATAAAGCCATCGGCTCCTCCTCCAACTCGTCAAAATAAACTCCCAAAAATTTGCGAACTTCTCTAATATTCTTCAAAACCCATTTAGAAACCAGTCTCGACTAGACCTCTTTTTCAAACCCCGGACAAACTCCCCTACCATTGGGGTCAATCATCCCCAATGGGACACTCTCCAAGGCCACAGAATCATCCTATACATGAGCCTAACCTAAGGGTCTCCACCGCCCTCACTATGACCCACCAAAGATCCATCACCAATGCACACAGTAACACAGGAGTACCCCAAAAACTCCCTTCTTCCTTCTTGCTTTTACACCACAACACCTAGAAGTTCATTAACCCAATTTGCAAGAAAGGAAAAGGATTGTCCGGGAGCATGGACAAGGGATACCTGACTGCGACAATTGCCGCAAAAGCTACCTCCCACCTCTCCTCGTCTCGGCTGATCAAACACCAACGGCGATGCATGTTCTCTGCTCGAAGCCACCATTTGACGCCCCTACATGGCGTCTAAATCCCATCATTTATCAATCCCTCTTTCGACACCACTCGCCTTGCTGATAGATATGGCCTTCGACAAAGAAGCTAATTTGAAAGAGTGGGATTGAGTCAAATTCAGAACTAAATCGAAACTCGCCTTCGCCCCATCCTCATAACCCAATGGACCATCCTTTTCCCAGGACCAAATTCCCTCTAGTTGTTTGGCCCATAAAACATTGGGTTGGGCTATTTTTAATGCCTTCTCCTGACCAAGTTCTATCCATTTAAAAAATTTAGGCTTCATTATGAGCCTGGTCTTCAATTGGCCCATGGCCTGTAACCAGCAAAACTTGTTTACCTAATGACCACCTCTTATATGGCATATGCAGACCTCGGGGACACACGTACCTATCGCCCGCTGCTACAAGTTCATACCAACAGAGAGAGGCCTTCACAACTTCAATTTGAAAACCATCATGGCTCTTACGCCACACTAGCCCCCTCCTCTACATAACCCTATCTATTGCCACTCTCCTTCCATTATCATGTTGCCCACATGGCACCACAATCCTCAACTCCATTGAAGCTCTGGCCCCTTCTCCAACGAAAATCATTCTATGTACACCACCCTAGGCCCTATCTCATCCCATACATAGAGATCATAAAAATAGGCACCCTACCCCACCCTTACCACCAACATACTCTCCATTGTCCCTACTCTCACCTTGATACGAATCCATCACAGGTTCTTCTTCACCATATCATCATTTGCTTCAACAAAACCACCACAGAGCCCCCCGATGGCTTTGAAAATCGAAGCATCCCACTGGTGAGGTAGGGGAGCCATAATTTTCACCCAACAGTCCACTGATGGGTTTCCTAGCCTGAAAAACAAAAACCCCAAAGGCAACCACGAGTCTACCAGTCCAGGAATAACAGGTGGCCAACAAACACCCTCACTTCCCTTTGAGAATCATAGTGACCTTCAATGGAAAGAAAAACAAATACCACGCCCCTCCTTCAAGAATCTCCACCTTTATTAAACTAGCTGGTGTCTCTCAACCCACACGCCCAGAGAAGAGGCCTCTAGAATTGGATTGATATCTTCCCTTCTAGATCAACCAGCCAAGCATTGTACTCAAGGAATCCCATCGCTTCAGCCGCAAAACCATAAGCCACCTCAAAATTGCAATCCATCCTCCTGCTCTCCACCACCACATAACCCTTGGGTCATTTCAGCAGCCTAGCAATATCCACAAAGGTCTCCTTCTTTGTCTTCGGTAAGGGGTTCAAAGCCCATGGATCGAACTCCCCCAGTACCTTGTCTAGCCAACCCCAATCATCATTGAACAAAGATTCTAAAATGAACAACCCTCCTCTCTTTCTGGTCTCCACCACCGCAATCTCCAGAAAAAAATCAGCGAAAAAAATCAGCACCATTCTTTTTGCTTCGACACACCATGGGCCTCGAGCCCGAAGCACGCCTCCCTATATCTCCCACCCCTCTTCAGCGTCTAGATGCTTCAATTACCATTTCTGCTAACCACTTGAGCACCAGCTGAAAAAAGCCAATGGTTCTTTGCGTACCATCGTCTCAGTGCATCACCAGCAACTCACGTCCATCAACAAGAAGATCAAAAGATTTCCAATGGAACTGAGCAATCCTCTTCCTCAAAGGTATCCTCTCGCTCATTTAAAAGTTGCATTTTATAAGTAGTTATCAACTATCAAGTATCAACTAGAAAGATGAAAATCATTGATAGTTTGACATCCAAAACAAGATGAATCCCAACAAATTGCAACTTAATTACTCAATATCTAAAGAACATGAAACAGAAACATATGTGAAATCAAAAACAAAACCATGTTGAGAGACCAATTAATTAGCAGGGTGGAGATGGAAACAAGATCTAAAAACCATTTATTTAGGGCAAGGCTTTGACGAGTTGAACCAAGTAGAATTGGTTCCTTAATTGCAAATATTGGAGAAAATATCACGAGAATATGAACAACTATTTTCACTTGTACCTGGTCATGTAGCAAAGAGAGAAGGTTATCAACATCAGTTTTTGACAAACCTTCCTCTAGAGTTATCTGCAGCTTAGGGCACTTATATGGATAGCCAGGTAAACACCTGAGGAAATAAGAAATGAGCGACCACAAAGAGGCATGATGGAAGTATACATTAGCACGAAAGAAAAGCGAAGTTGAGGAGAGACCACTAACCTCACTGAAAGAAGAGCAGAAACATCATAGCCTGCATCCTTCAAGTATGGCCTGTTTATTCATGCAATGAGAACTCAGTTTAAGAGAGAATGTCTGCAATTCTATAAATTAAACATTTGGTCATTATCCAAAACCTGAGCTTGATGTTAATCAAAGGAGGTGAATCTGAAACAACTTCGCAATCTTCTCGAAATATCGCGCACCTAAACATCACCATGAAAATATCATAAAACTGGCTCGTGCTATCAAAATTTAACAAAAAAATTGAAAATAAAAATATGTAAGTTGAATTCATGGACATTTGCCAGAATCGAAGGTTTAGCCTAATCAGGACCAGCAGACAACAAATGTAATCTTCGACCAAAGCCAACTAGTAATATAGTTGCATAACAGCGGCATAAAGAGCCACTACACAACATCATAAAATAGCAACGACCATTAGTTTTTAAATACTTTTTTAAGTCCTTTACGGAAGACCATAAAGGATCATCCTCCTGGAACATTATTATGCAACAGCCAAAATAACAAAGATACAGGATATTTACTCAATAGCTTTCTACCAGAAGAAAACACATCCGTGATAATTTATCCTTGACCTAAGCCAGTCATAAAAGAAATTATAAGGACCATGAGTAAGTAACAATGAATTCAGCCAAACCATCGATACACATACTGGCATCCTTTCAGCCAGAAAAAAAAAAAAGAAAAGAAAAGGAAGAAAGAAAGAAAGAAAGAAAGAAAGAAAGAGCCATAAAAGATTTCAATATTCAGAGGAAGATCTTCAGAGATAGCCGACTGTCTTCTTGAGGAAGCTAGAGCAAAGAATGATGAAGGGCTTCTTGTTAAAGAAAGTGGGAGGGCCAATAAAAGGCAGAGAAAAAATAAATAAATAAAAAAGGTCAACACCACCCCCCGCCTGAGTGCATCCTTTCATTTAGAAAATGAATAGCAGAAGAAGAAAAGGCAATGACAAATTTTCAGAGGGCTGTTCCAAAACAAATGAATGGACAGAAAGGTGTCCCGTAGCATTGTTTCCCTCCCCAACAGTTCAATTGTAAGCTTCAATTATAGACATGCATACACAGAGATAGACAGGTGGAGAAAGATCAGCTCTTAGAATTGAATATTAATAATCAACTAGCCACATTATATGACAGAATGTGAATGGAGAGAGACTACAAGATGCTGAGAACATGTGCTGATGATGAAATGCATAGACACTAGGAAAAAAACGGAAGCTAATGGTTTGACAAAAGCATAAAGAAATGCAAAAGCATTAGGCACACAGACAATAAAATTAAAGCATTCATTGAATTGACACTATGATGACCTTAGTCGCATGGAGATTCAAATGTCAGCAATAGTTAGAGCCCAGACTAACTCAAAACCTGTCAATTGACAAATAAAAACCATAGGCAAAAGGAATTGAAACACGATCCAGTAAACTTACTTAGCAAAAAAATTTCCAAACCTGCATTATACATTTAGTATCTTGTCTTTTATATTTTTACCTTTCTTTTCTTTCTTTTTTTTTCGCTTTGGTTCATGTGGTTGTTATAATATACAAATACTAGTAGCTAGTCCAATAGGCAGAAAACATTTTGGAGAACATGAGATGATTTAATAGATTCTGTGATTCTATAACAGTGGTTTCTAAAGAAAAGGACATATCTAGCTGAGATTTTGCCATTGTGTGGTAGATCTATAGGATGAGCACTCATACTTGCTTTAAAAATTCAAATTTCAATATGGCTTGTCAATCATAAAATGCTTGTGAATCATCCAACTGATGAAAATGGAGCTACCTAAAGCACTAATCATACTCACCAACACAGTAGTAAAGCAAGCGGAAAGTGTGAACTTTTTGAGGAATCGGTCCTATTTACCAGGGAATGTTCCTCTGTTAGCATAGCCACTGATGGATAAGTGATGGAAGTCCACAGTGCAACCAATGAAAGATACAAGCAGAACTACATCACGTTGGCCCATAAGTCCATGGTAGCAATGAACCAGCAAGAAACACAGTGAAGATGCATAATAATGTGAAAAGTGCACTAGGCACATTTATTTGTAGGTGGATTTAAATCCTAGGATTTCAATATGAATATATAGATTATAGAATGTAGTATACGTACCCTCCCTTTTTTCGTTTTTGCAGTATAAATATCAACTTCAAGTTCACACTCACAGGAAGATTACAAAAACATGAGAGAAGCATTGCATTTACCGAGTTGTCCATGTCCCTATAACTATGATTCTTAAAAACAATACTGAACTTATGATAATGTAGTAGGATCTTTACAATATAAATGGAGAACACCATTTTGGTGTATCCGCTTTTTGACGCCATGTGATGCTGTTTTTTATATCATAATTGCCCTCAACTACTTTGCCAACTTTTCCACCTCCGGATGCCCCAACTTCAACCACCATCGGCCAATATTGCTGGAGCAGCTCTGGCCTCCGTCGCCTATCATAACTTACAGCCATTTGTATAAATAAATCTATAGATACTTTATACCAAGTTAATAACTAATTCACACATGGGTACTTGATCTGCAATCCATAAGCTCTCCATCATAATCCACAGGTTCATGGAACAACTGGGAGTACATTCAACGCCAGAAAAGCTACAAAAACTAACACTCTTACTAAAAGTTGTATTAAAAAAACACCGTTTATTACATTTTACACATTTTCCAATACATTTGCAACAATTGTCTAGTGTGTTTTTTTCCTTCAATGCAGTTTTTAGTACACAGTGCAATTTTTAGTGTCCCTTAACTTATCCCATTCCACGGTCATATAGCACTGCAGATATGGGTCCACTGACATAAATCAAGATTCATATTGCATTCCAAAGTCAATTTGTTTTTCTGTGAAGCATAACTATGAACTGCACCCAAATAAAAAGCCCAACACACCATTCAAATTCTCCCGTTCGAGAACTAAGGGGAGAAAAGAAGAAAAAAGATTACTTTAAGTAATAAAATAAAATAAAAGAATAGAAATGATTGTGTTTTCCTCCATATTGCTTAGATAAATAGGAGAGAGAAAATTGTCATTTCTCTCTTGTTTGGTTAGTTTCAATAAGAGAAACGAAAGAAATTGTTTTTCATGAGGAGGGTTCTGCGTTAGGTAGCTGACAGTCGGCACGTCAAAAATTCTTCATATCTGTATGAACATGAATTCAAATAATTTATGTATCAATACTAAGGCGGCCCCCTTATGCGACACGTTACGCCTGCTTTCGCGCGTTTCAACAAATGAGCAAGAGACGCCCCATCGGCGCCCAGGTGTGGTGAAAAATGAACAAGGGTCCTGCGCTTCCCTAGACGAGTACGGGTAAAGAAGTTAGCCCAAGACCAAAGGCTTAGATTAGCAACTTGGAATATAAGAATCTTAACATGTAAAACAATGGAATTAGTTTATACTATGATTAGAAGAAAAATTAGTATATCATGCTTACAAGAAACTAAATGAATAGGGAGAAATCAAAAGAAATAAATGATACATGATAAAAAATCTATTATATTGGAAAAAAAGAGACATAAAAATGGTGTAGGAATAATAGTAGCTAAACACCTTCAAAATAATGTAGTAATAGTCATGTGAAATGGAGATAGGACAATTTTAATTAAACTTGTGAATAGAAAAATCATAGTTAATGTGATTAGTACCTATGCACCTCAAGTAAGGTTGAATGACCGTACTAAAAGACAATTTTGGGATCAGATGGATGAAATGGTTTCAGAAATACCAGTATGAGAGAAGATAATTATAAATGAAGAATTTAATGGACGCATAGGAAACAAGAGACAATGATATCAGAAGGTTCATGGGGAATTTGGTTTTAGTGATCGAAATGAAACCGGAGAAAGGATCCTAGATTTTGCGGTAACATTTGATCTTCTATTGACCAACACTTTCTTTAAAAAGAGAGAAGAACATTTAGGCTCTGTTTGTTTCGATGTAAAATATTTTACCGTGAAAAATATTTTACATGTAAAATAATTTTGTAAAAATAAATTTTTTTTACTTGTATTTTTTGGTATTTGGTTAACATTTTAAAAACATTTTCAATAAAGGAAATTAAAGAAATCACCACTATGTATGGTGTCTAGCTCCTCTTATTCTCTCATTCTCATATCATCTCTCTCTCACACATTCCCATCTGCTATGAGAATGACAAAAGGTGAAAAGAATTAGGTGAAGGAATTGAGTGAAGGTTTATGAATGCGCAATTCCAAAATTAACTTACGAGTTAATTTTTTGTAAGTTAAATTTGGTCCAATGAGGTAAAATATTTTATTTAAAAAAATATTTTACATAGCTTTTATCAACCAAACAATAAAAAATAAGTAAAATATTTTACTCAAAAACATTTTACGTCGAAACAAACGGAGTCTTAATAACTTTTAAGAGTAAGTCTCATAAAAGTAAAATAAATTATCTCCTTACTAGAAACATAGGCCGCCTAATATGTAAAGATTGTAAAGTCATTTATGGAGAGAGCTTAACATCACAACATAAACTTATGCTACTAAATATTCACATTAATAGGCAACATAAAACGAGAATAGATACTAGAATCCCGGGAACTAGATGGTAGAATCTTAAAGGTGAGAAATTTGAGTTTTAAGAACAAAATGTGTAAAGAAGTAAGGTGGGATTTAAAAGAAGATACTAATATCATGACAAGCATAATGGCAGAATATATTTAAAAAATATCGAAAAAAGTTCTCTAGAGTCGAAAAGGAAATTCCATATAACTAAAGAAATTTGGAATGACGAAGTCCAAGCCATAGTAAAAGTAAATAAGGAATGTTTAAAAAATGGCAAAAGGATAAAAATAAGGACAATTTTAGGAGTTATAAATAAGCTTGTAAGGATGTTAATAGAACCGTTAGATATGCTAAATTGAAATCTTATGATAATTTTTATACTAGATTAGATAGTAAAAAGGCAAAAAAGAAAATCTATAAACTCGCTAAGTGGAAAAAAAGAAAAACAAGAGATCTTACTTGTAGGATCCTTTTAGAAGAAAATAATTAATAAATACTAGAGAGCCGAAATATGCGAAATAATCAGAAACACAGAACGGAGAGAGAGATGATTGAGTGAAAGAGAAGGCTAGCCGTAGTCGAAGTATCTGGCAAAACGAACAATCTGAATCAGAATCTGGATTGTAATCCCTAAGGAGCGCAATTATCCCTGCTATTTATAACCCTCGGGAAGAGTTATTAGGATTAGAATAGGACTCCTAAGAGATCTAATCAGATCATGAAAAGTAATTTTCGGAGATCAAGAGATCTTATCTGAGCATTTCTGGTTTATCAAAATTAGAGTTCTACTCCAACTAGGCCAGGTCAACCAGGAGCGCCCAGCGGGTACCCAACCCACTCGAGTCAGGCATCCAACCCACTCAGGTCGAGTGACTCCGGGTCACTCGAGTCACTCGAGTAGGCGGGTCCCAAGGGTATCCCATGGTGTGACAAATACTTTCCTTAGCCACCAAACCACATATCTCCCAACGTCTCGTGCAGGATAGTACTACTATAGTCTTCGTCTGTCTCTGGAACATTCTTTCGATTCTCAAAGGAATTTATAATCATATAGTCTGTGCTATATTTTGGCTAGTTAGTGTATGTTGAGCCACATTCTGTGCTATGTCATCATAGTTAGGTAGTTAGAGCTACATTCACAGTCTGTGCCATCTTCATGGTCTGTGCCATCTTCATGGTCTGTGCCATAGCAATATAGTTGAGTAGCCAAGGATACTGTCATAGTCTGTGCTATGCTTCATAGTCTGTAATATGGAATGTTTTTGCTCGTAGTCAAAGCTACGCCTCATAGTCTGTGCTATGGAATGTTTGTGCATCTCAGGACACTAAGCAATAATACAAGTGGGTCGAGCTACTGAGGATGCCAATAGCTCGGATAGGTCAGGCCCGAGCTTCTGTTTAACTCAAGTAATTATATTCATACTTCATTTGTTGGAGAGTCATTTAAACTTCC
>JAULJZ010042899.1:0-14423 GCA_032270985.1 Heliamphora pulchella
CCGCGGTGGCAGAAGCCTGTTATAGTTTTCTCTTTTTGGTCTGCCTGTTCCTGAAGGCAGGTGCTATACGCAAGGCGATATATTGTATGCATGTTGGATCTGTATGTTATTTATTTATGAGAGATCTTTTTGTTGGGTAATCCATTGGTTTCAACAGGCGGATTTAAATGTATGAAAATCTATATTTTTCATAAAACTGGTGTTTGGTGAATTTTCACGTGACCCCGGGGTTTGGCGCGTGACACTCACTTCAGACAATTAAATCCCTCATCCTCCACTCAACGATCAAGTAATAGCCAGCAGTCTCAACAGAAGTCGAGAAGAGTTTTTACTCCCCTTTATATATCTTTGTCCACAGTTCTTAATCGACTTGTCGAGAAGGGGCTAATCAAGCTTTTAAATCCAATGTCTGTACCTGATCCCCTACCCTCAAGATATAATGCGTCCCAGTATTGTGCCTTTCACCAAGGTTATGGACACTTGATTGACAAGTGCATGAGGTTGCGCCATGAGATTCAGGATATTATCGACAACAAGGTCATTCCACCACCACCCGCAGCTCAAAAATTAAATGTTACAACTAATCCGCTGCCGAACCATGCTAAGCAAGGAGGGGTAAATTTTTTCCAACTCAGGCAGTCGGATGATCCCAGCTGTTACATCTGTTTAGCACACCTCCTGCATCCACGTATTTCAGTTGAGGAAGATTAGTCTTGTTCCCTAATCATGGTCAAGAATGGTTAATATATGATAAAGGAATGGAACGATGTAGCCTGGGAAGACTATGGGATGATAATCTAGGTAGAGGAACAGGAAGAACATAATGATGACGATGATTGGTCTTTGGATTATCCGGTAAGGCCACATGGTTTTGGACATGTTGTAGATGAAATTACTCTTCCCCAGCTTTTCAGAGATGTGGTTTTTGTTGATGAAATGTAATCATACTGGTTGGTCATGACAGTAATGAAATCATATGGAAAAGAGTGAACAGATTTTTGGGCTGCTCGAGAACAACAGATCGGGTACATCGAGGAAGAAATTTAGGGGTTAGATGAAATTGATAACACATGGGCGATCGAAGATGAAGAAGAAAGAAAGGAAAGACCAGAAAGCAACAGTTTAAACGACTTGTGGGAGTTCGAGAGTTCTCCCTATGTGGCAAAGGTTAGACAGACCAACATGTCAGGATTGTGAGATCTCGATGAGGGAGTCGAACATTTAACTAGGAGTGGGCGGCACTTCAAGCCGGCCCAACTAGAAAAGGGATAGACCAGTGAGAAAGAAAAAGAGAAGGAACAAGATGAGGAAGACGACGCTGTGCTAAAACAACTGAAGAAAACTCAAGAGAACATCAGTATTTGGGGGTTGCTGATGGCTTCGCACAGGCATCGAAAGGCAGTATTAAAAGTTTTGAATAAGGCAAATGTCTCAATAGACGCGACCCCAAAATAGTTAATCGGGTTGATTTTACTGGCAGTAGCACCGAAGGTAATTTCTTTTTCTAACAAAGATTTGCCATTAGAGGGGAAGAACCACAATAAGCCACTGCATATAACTGTAAAGTGCTTAGAAAAATACGTACTGGTTACCCTAATCGACAACGGGTCAGCTCTAAATGTTTGCCCGCTCAAGACTGCTATCTGTCTGGGATGAAATCAGAACATTTCACGCCAAGTTACCAGGGAGTTAGGGCATACGACAACACGAGGTGGGATGTGCTTGGTTTGGTGTCCTTTGCAGTATCAGTTGGGCCACTAGAAACATCAATTGAATTCTATGTCTTGGATATGCCGGTATTCTTCAATTTATTGTTGGGACAGCCTTGGCTCCATGATCTAGGCATTTAGGCAGTACCCTCCACCCTGCATCAAAAGCTGAAATTGATTAAAGACAGGGCGGTACTCACCATCCATGGAGAAGACAGCATTCAACCTCCAAGAGAAGATGGGTCGACTCTTTTGTAGGTCCAACATGGGACGGAAGATGTATTTTTAAGCAGATTCTGGTATGATGAGGCGTCGACAGTACAAATGTTGTTAAAAGAAGAGGAGAGTTATATCAATCCCTATGCGGTGACGATGATGCGGTACATGTCCTATTTCCTGGGCATAGGGCTGGGGCGTAAGCAATATGGAATTCTGGAACCCATTCAGGTATTGCCAGCTTAGCAACGCTTCGATCTTAGATATAAGCCGACGAAGAAAGATTTAGAAGGGCCAAAGGGGGAACGAAAAGGGCAAAAAGCCATGTATTCAGGAACTCTGAATGGATACTTTGTTAAAGAAGGAGAAGATTTTCTTTACTGTGGTTTTTTAGAACCATGGTTTGATGAAGAGACCCACCAGAGGTTGCTAGGACTAGAGATTTTCTTTAGTCATAAATTGTCTGATTCAGAAGAGGAATAAGTCACAGAAAAGAAGGAAGAAAGAAAGGCTCGAGGCAATGAAGACTGGGCTGATCAACTGGATGGCACCAACATGGAGGCATTGTTCAGCGGGATGGGTATAGCATATTAAGATTGCCTGATGTTAGGATGCGGTGCATCAGTTGACTACATCGGGTTGATTATGGATGTGGCTGTGAAAGAAATCAAAAATTGGATCCTAGAGTCCCTTGCCTCGTATGATGCTAGTTTTGAGTCTGGATCTATAATGCATGAGTCTGTGTTTTCCTTTAATAAGCTGGATGTTGAGTCTGTGCATCATCTCTCGCTACTTTTAATCTTGTAATTCTATTTCTCAATATCAATGAAATGAACAAGATTTCTGGTTACTCTACTTTGTTTGATTTATTTCATATGCTTTCTGACGATTTTGAAGTCTACAGGAATGTCCCCAAAGAAATAAAATTTTTAATAAAAGAGAATAAGAAATGCGTGCCCAACCAATAATTGAAGAAACTTTATCAATTAATCTGGGTAATGAAACTAATCCACAAATTGTGAAAATCGGGTCTTCGTTATCTTTAGTTGAACGTGAGTAATTAATAACTTTATTAAAAGAATTCAAAGATATCTTTGCATGGTCTTACGAGGAAATGCCCGGTATTGATCCTGATATTATCCAACACCATATCCCATTGTATCCCGATGCTAAACCGGCCAAAAGAAATTGAGACGGATACGGCCAAAATGGGCTTTAAAGATTAAAAATGAAGTCACCAAGTAGATCAACGCTGGATTCGTTATGGTAACCGAGTATCCGAAATGAGTGGCCAACATTGTTCCGATTCTGAAGAAAGACAGACGCATTCGAGTCTGTGTAGATTTTTGGGATCTCAACAAAGCCATCCCGAAGGATGATTTCCCGTTACCGCATATTGACATTTTGGTAAACAGCATAACAGGGCATGCTTTATTGTCATTCATAGACAGTTTCTTTGGGTACAACCAGATCTTAATGGACCTTGAGGACAGAGAAAATATGGCATTTACTACACCTTTGGGCACCTACTGTTATCGTGTGATGCCATTTGCTTTGAAGAATGAAGGGGCAACCTATCAAAGGGCCGCCACTACTTTGCTACATGACATGATACACAATAAAGTTGAGGTATATGTGGATGATATGACAGTAAAGTCTAAGGATCTAGATGGCCACATTATAGTATTACGGAAGTTCTTTGAAAGAATAAAAAAATACAAGATGCGGCTCAACCCATAAAAGTGTGCCTTCGGAGTCACAGCTGCAAAGATGCTTGGATTTATGATTACGCAACGAGGCATTGAAGTTGACCATTCTAAGATCAAGGCAATCTTGGGAATGTCTCCTCAAAAAACCGAACAAGAAGTCAGAGGATTTCTGGGCAAGATACAGTTCATTAGTCTGTTCATAGCCAAGCTAGCAACTACCTGTGAGCCACTATTCCACCTTCTGAAGAAAGGAGTCAACTTTAAATGGGATCAGAAATGCCAAGACGCCTTCGAAGATGTACTTCAGTATTTGTAAAACCCACCTATTCCGGCTCCTCTTGAGCCCGATAGGCCACTGATTCTCTATTTGTCAGTAACTGACTCGGCTATAGGATGTATGCTGGACGAAGAAGGAGAAACCAAAATTGAGAAGGCAGTTTACTACTTGAGCAAGAAGATGACTGGATTTGAGATACGATATACGCTGTTGAAAAAGATATGTTGGGCTTTCATTTGGGCATCCTGAAAACTAAGGCATTACATGTCATCTTTCACGGTGAATGTAATTTCCCGAATGGACCCGTTAAAATACTTGTTCGAGAAGTCGGCATTAACAGGAAGGCTAGCCCAGTGGTTATTGTTGCTATCAAAGTTTGATCTCAAGTACATCACCCGAAAGTCAGTTAAAGGCAGAGCAGTAGCAGAATTTCTAGCAGACTAACCAGTTGAGGGAGATGAAGATGTAGAATTCCAGTTCCCTGATGAGCAGCTGATGGGAGTCAAGGACCACAAGTGGACTTTGTATTTTGATGGCGCATCTAACCTGTATGGTTATGGCATAAGAGTTCTCCTTGTTACTCCTGACGAATCATATGTTCCTCTGTCCCTGAAGCACAACTTCGAAGTTACCAACAATAAAGCTAAGTATGAAGAATGCTTAGTCGGGTTAGAAGCAACCCTAGAGCTAAGGGCCAAGAAATTGGAAGTTATCAGGGATTCAGCATTGGTGGTTTCACAGGCAAGAGGAGAATAGAAGGTTAAGGACGTAACGTTAATTCTCTACCATCAAGAGTTGGAAAAGTTGATACCGTGCTTTGAATTAGTGGTCTTCACTCATGTTTCGATATTGCAGAACAAGTTTACCAATGCACTAGCTACTTTGGTATCAATGATTGATATACCATCCGGGGTCAGGATGAGGCCATTGATAATTGAGCAGAAGAGAAAGTCAACATACGAGATGACAGCCACAATTAAGGAAAGCACTAATGAACTCCCTTGGTACTTTGACATTCAGAATTTTATGAAAAAAATGAGAATACCCCAAGTTTGCTAGCAAAAAGGACAAAAGAGTAATAAGGAGATTATCTGCACAACTTGTCATTTAAGAGGAAACATTATACAAACGAGGGCATTTTGAAGTCAATAAGCTATGTGTTAGCAGTGAGGAAGGCTAAGAGCTGATGAAAGAAATACATGTGGGGGTCTGCGGGCCTCACATGAGTGGAAACATGGTAGCCAAGAAGATCCTACAGCAAGGGTATTTTTTTATGACAATAGAGATCGACTACATACAGTTTGTGCGAAGGTACCATAAGTGTCAAATCCATGCAAACCTTATACACGTTCTCCCATCCCAGCTGTATAGTTTAACGTCACCATGGCCATTCTCAGTATGGAGCATTGATGTGATTGGCAAATAACTCCAAAGGCTTTAAACGAGGACGAGTTCATTTTGGTAGCCATCGACTATTTTACCACCTACTCGATATTGAAAGCCTCTTACGTCACCAAGTTTATCAAGCAGAATATTATTTGTCGATATAGGGTCCCTCAAAAAGTCATCTTAGATAACGGCTCGCACTTCCAAGGTGAGATCTTGGACCTTTTTGAAGAATATCGAATAGTGGCCCACAAGTCGTCACCATATCAGCCACAAACCAACGGGGCAGTCGAAGCAGCAAATAAGAACAACAAAAAAATTCTGTAAAAGATGACCAGTTCACATAAAGATTGGCCAGAACACTTACCGGTTGCACTCTGGGGGTACAGGACGTCGATTAGAGCTTCAACATGAACTACACTTATTCTTTAGTGTATGGAATGAAAGTTGTGTTTTCCATTGAGGTGGAAATCCCTTCATTAAGAATAGTAGCTGAAGTCAGTATTCTAGAGGCAAAATGGCAGAGAAACCGGATAGAAGAGCTACCCCTGTTTCATAAAAGAAGGTTGAAGGCTCTATTTCATATACAAGGGTACCAAAGAAGGATAACTAGAGCATTCAATAAGAAGGTCAAGACCCAGGACTTAAGAGATGGTGACTTAGTTTTTAAAGAAATCAAGGCCCCATCTTCGACTCAAGGGGCAAGTTCAATCCAAATTGGTCCGAACCGTTTCTGATCAAAAGCATCATAACCGGTGGTGCAGTAATTATCATGGATTTGGATGGCAATACGTTCTACACTCCGATCAACTTGGACCAGCTCAAGAAGTACTACCCTTGAGAGAAAAATAAAATAAAAAGAAAAGCTCGCTGGGTTAAAACCGAAAAGGTAACCCAGGCAAAAGTTAGAGCACCTGCAAGGCCGAAAACCCGAAAGGGTGGCCTTGGAAAAAGTTAAGGCACCTCAAAAGAAGAGTGTTAATACCCGAGAGTAAACCGAGCCCGAGCTACGTTAAGGCCTGATTTCACTTTCTTCGGATACATAGGCAGCTTTTTGTAAGAAGTCCGACAACATTCTTTGTTTTAATCATCTTTGAATCCGAGTAATGATCAATGTAAATTTATCTTTGAATTTCGATAATAGAGTCATTCGTATTACAAAAATCGAAAAGCTTTGAATAACTTGGAACCTTTTCAACATAAAATGGAATACTTCATTTCAGCGTTGGTTACAAAGTTTTGGAAAACAAAGGGCAAGCGCACAAGTTCTAAACTCTAAATAAAATAAGGAACGCTATGAAATCTCGAAAACAAAGCGAGTCCCTCAAATCTTCCTTCTTTTCGCTTCATGTTTTCCTTCTTCTTTGTCTCTTTTATCCCTGTCTTACACCAGCCATGCCTTGTACTCTTCTGAAAGATCCGGACATTGCAGCTCCCACATCTCCATCATGGAACGAGATGGCCAAGCCTCCTGATATTTTGCAAAAAATGGGCCCTATAGTGAAGATGCATATAAACGGCCTTGAACACCATGGAAGATAATCTAGCTCCGACCGAATTGCCACATGATCCAGTGTGGATAGTCGAAGGTGGACAGTCTCAAGCCGATCAACAGAATGTCGGGATGGTTCATAGTGGTCAAGGTCATAGTAGAGATCTACCACCAGGAGCACTGCCAGGTAATGTCCGCTCCAGTCAAAGAGGAAAGATATTGTCTCCAAGCTGTCTCGGTGCTGCATATCAGATAACAGGGGTGGTAGATAAGGGCCGCAACAGTGTATCTATCCAAAGCTAATTTCTACATAAGGTTTACCTTCTCCATCAGTAGATCTGCAACAAAGATTAAAAAGGTAAAGACAAGGAGAAATCAGTAAAAGGAGAGTTGTGTAAGGAAATAAAGTAAAGGTGAGAAGAGCAGTCAAAGCCATAGGACATGAAGCAAAGAAGAGAAGATTGGAAGGGAGTCTTAGTTTTGCAAAGATGGCCGATGAGGATTATGAGATAGAAGGGGGACATGATGATGAGCCCTTGGAGCCCGAACCTAAACTGGATGAAAGGATAGAAGGGGGACATGATGATAAGCCCTTGGAACCCTAGCCTAAGCTAGAGGAAAGGGCAAAAGGAAGCTAGCCGGAAGACCAGAATAGTGGCCTTGGATGACATCAAAGTACACAAAGGTGCAAGAATTCTAGGTATTCATCGGCATGAATACACGAATGATGGTTGAGTTGGAATGAAACTGACCCCCTTTGAGGGCACAATAGGAGAGCCCCAGTAAAGGCACAGAAGAAGGGAAATTGTTCGTTGAAAACTCATAAAAGAGGCAAGTGGGAGGTGATTAGTCTACAGGAAGTGATACGATTCTTCTAAGTGTTGATTGGTGATGCTATGCATAGTACGTACCCTGTGAGTTTGGAAGTTGGTCTAAGGATTGTACAGTAGATGAATTGATCGTTGGAGACTCATAGAAGAGGAAAATAGGAGGTGATTAATCCAGGTGCCGAAGGTAGTGGGTTTTCAGCCTAAAGTAACTCTAAGAAGACTGATGGGAAAGAAGCAAGGGATTGCCAGCAAAAGTAGTAGTCTCGTCGCGATGAACAACGTCCAGGCCAATCAGTGTCTCGGCTAGAACCATCGGGACAAAGTCTTTCCCTGACCACATTTGACCCGCAACGTCAACCAGTGAGCAACTGACTCGTCCATCAGAAGGAATGAGAAGATACCGAGCAAGGAGGTAGAAACACAAGGCATAGCGGCGCCGTAACTGAAAGCCAAGGTCACTGAGATCGCCGGTAGGTCAAAACCTCTCAATAATTCAAGGAATGTCAAGACAATCATCATATGTTAAGAGGGAAGCCTCCATCTTCGATAAGCCACAGAGTTGTATTATCTGTTGACGACTAGAAAGGAAGAAAGTTGGTACAACTACAGACCTTCTCGGGGTCAGATCCAGAAAGGCGGCGAACTCCTCTACAGTGGGGCAAAGTTCCTCAAGGCTAAAGCGGAAGACATGAGATTGCGGGTCCCACAGTAGTGCAGCAGCTTTCAATAATGGTCTTTTATTCTTGACAGTCCTTAGGGAAAACAGAGAGATGATACCGAATGAGGCAAAATTGAGACGTTTAACATGTGAAAATTCCTCGATCCATGTAGAAGGTGAGTTATGGAAGCAAGCCATTGAAGTGAAAGTGATAGAAAATGGGGACCCCAAAGGCTATACTTATAGGGCATGAGAAGACTGGACGTCAAAAGTTCAGAAAAGTACAACCATTGTGGCGATCGCCACCTTGGAGTACAGGACCGCCAGGTTAAAAGTACACAATATAAGGCCGCCACCTTCAAAACCTGGCGACCGCACCGTGCTCTTGTACTTTTTGGCGACCACCACCTTCAGACCCAGCGACCGCCAGTTTCAAAGGTGGTAGGCACCCTATGTTGTAGCCTCCTTTTTGCAGTTTTGTATTCTATGCCAGAATAAAACATTCATACTCATTGTATCATGCAAAGTAGTTAAAGAAAGTAAATAATGAAAAACCATGCAAGCAGATGTGTATATAGCAGTGAATGGCACGAAGGCCCAAATGTATCAGAAAGTATAAAGCAGGGACACCCAGGCCCAATAACCAGCAAATTTGGCACACGCATGCCCATAAAACTAATGTATCAAAAACAGTATGTAAGGGGGAGAAATCTCTCTCTCAATATCTCCGACGAACTCGGTGAGAGGAAGGCCCGGCATCATCGGAATTGACATCAATGAACAGCTCCTCAAGATCATTGCTGCCACTATCGAAAGAGGAGGGAACAACCTGGGAGTGGCTCCTGGTAGAAGAAACAGATCCTCTAGAGCGAGCTCTAGAGGAGGAGGCATGAGACCCACAACCTCGAGCTGGGGCATGAACTGGGACTTGTGGCTCACCATGGACCTACAGCTCAGCTGGGGCATGCGGTTGTGAAAGAATAGGGAAACTAAAAATAAGTAGGGAATAGAATAAAGAAACCAACAGTAAAAAAAGGGGGAAGTTGAGAAGTACTCACTACCACAACTGGTTGGGGGATAAAGGCAACCCCAGCTGCACGTAGAGCGGCATCCTGCTGGTGGATCAAAGTTTGCTTACCACTCACCACCAGCTTGAGGCAATCTAGCCAAGCCTGGTTCGTCTGCCAAAAAGAATAAGAGATATGAAGTTTAAACAAAGGAAAGACAGAAAAGAAAATAGTGAAAAGAAAATTAAACCTGTGCGTGAATCGGTCTGTACTCCGGAGCTAGAGGAACTAGAATGGGGATGTCGAAAGGATACCCAGGGACGAGGATGGATATAGTCTAGGGTACCTCAACAGCTCCACCAGCAACAGCAGCAACAACAGCTCCAACTCCAACACCAGCTTCAGTATCAGGAACAGCCTCTAGTGCCCGTCTCCTCCTCTTACCAGCAGGCGCAGCCGGGCCAGGACCCAGTGGTTTTAACAGATGTGCCTGGGCCCATGCTGTGTAGTCTCTCTCAGGCCCCAGCAACTCTATAGTAGGGGTCCCTACTATCTCAAGAAGTATGTCAAAGCGGCTCAAATGATCTGTCCGGCGTATAGGAGCTGAAGGAGCCGTCGAAATCCAGAACTAGTCAAAACTGAGCGACTGTAGAACCATTCGCTCTCCTAAGTAGTAGTTGCAGAAGAAGGGGCCCTCCAGCAGGATCCGTCTCCTGATGGCATCAAGGCAGCACATCAAATCCTCGCCAGCCCGATCCTCTATCCCGCGCCAGACGCCCCAATTAACCTGTAAACATAACGAATAATAGGGCCAATAAAAAAAAGCAGAACATTGTACAGTATAGTGACCAATCAACAATATAGGGTAAATAGTAATCAGTACAGTACATAGTGAACAGTACAGTTCATGGAACAATACAGTGCAGTGTAGTATAGATAACATTGTAGTGAGAAGAATAGTATAGTGAATAGGGATAAGCGAATGGTGCAGTCCAGTACATAGTGCAGAGAATGGTGTTCAGTGCAGTGAGCAGTAATCAGTGAACAATGCAGAACAGTGATCAGTGAACAGCAAGTGTTGCAGCAGAATAAACTAAAAAGGGAGAAATGGTACCTGATCTGGAATCAGTCGGTCTAGAGATGCCCAAAATCTGTCTAATCCCTTCCCCCGGCACTTCTTTCCCCTCAAACCTCGGGCCCATCGAGCTGCATAGGGAATAACCAGAGGGTCGGCGAAAGAGTTCGTCGGGACGTGAAGCCCGAGGAACTCATAGGTCCAAAGATGTAAAGAGAATATGTCAGCAGAAGAACAGATAACAGATAACAGATAACAAAAGAAATGAATGAACAGTGTACAAATACTAAAGCATACCTCCCAAACCCTCGAATATCCCTCTATGCCGAGCTCCTAGGGAAATCTGGTCAAGGCCCTCATCGAACCATAGAGCGTAGCAAAAGCAGCTCCTCCCCAGTCATATGTGGCCACTCAGTCGAGGCGGACGAGGGTGCCGAGATAGTGAAGATGTACGATATTCTCCTTATTCAAAAATAAGGAGGTACCAAACATATACAGCAAGAAGACACGAGCAACCCACTCATAATGACGGGGATCGGTGTAGTGAAAATGATAGAAATGCTCGAAGAACCAAGTGTACCTGACACAGTCTCGATCCATATGTACTGGAACAACGCCCAAAAGATAGGTCAGAGTGTCGGCTAAGCGGGCAATGTTGAGATAAATGGGATAGGATCTCCTCCAACTCGGATGCCAGTGATGATGGAAAAGTCGAGTGGCGTCAGTGCGGCCTCAAAAGTAGTAAAGTGGAAGGGTATTGGTGGTGTCCCACCACCTCTCTGCCAATGCTGTCAGCTAGACCCTGTTGTTGCAGGTACGACCCAGCAGTGGAATGAAGCGGGAGAAATCGGAGGCGTTAATAAATGCCCAGCTAGGAGTGAGAGGGCATCATATCACTCCAACACCTCACCAGAGGCTGAGCTGTCGAAGCAGCAAACATACTGGCCAACCTGAAAAGCAGAAGATGATCAGAAGAGATAATAAGAATAGTCAAAACAAATGGAATGCAGAAAATCCAGAAAGTAATAAAAAAACACCTGGTTTGTATGTGTGTGATGGCCCTTTGGTTCTTTTAAGCCCTAGAAGACTAGGCACCTTAAGCCTTGGTACGCTAGGCAAATCTTTCAACCCTAAGTTCATGTGTGTGTGACGACCCTTCGATTTTTTCTAGCCCTAGAAGACTAGGCACCCTAAACCCTGGTGCGCCAGGAAAATCTTCCAACCCTAGGTTCGTGTGTGTGTGACGACCCCTTAGTTTTTTCAAACCCTAGAAGACTAGGCACCCTAAGCCCTAGTACGCCAGAAAAATCTGTCAACCCTAGGCTCGTGTGTGCGTAACAACCCTTCGGTTCTTTTAAGCCTTAGAAGACTAGGCACCCTAAGCCCCGTGTGCCAGGTAAATCTTTCAACTCTAGGTTCGTGTGTGTGTGACAACCCTTCCGTTCTTTCAAGCCCTAGAAGACTAGGCACCCTATGTCCTGGTGCGCCAGGCAAATCTTTCAACCTTAGGTTCGTGTGTGTCTCCCCCTTAGTTTTTATGATAAAACAAAGAGAAATTTTGGATTTAGTCCACTTTTTAATAGTAGTGCTAGATTTAGTTTTAGCACTTTTTTTAATAGACTAGGTCCTATCAGGTTTAAAATTATTTTATTATGTGTAATATACCCCTATTAAAGATATTATCTCTCCTGATTTGAAATCTTTCTAAATATTTTTTAAAGATGGCGTATTCCTTAAATTGAACAACATCTCTCTCTTTATCTATCTCTCCTAATTTGAAATCTTTCTAAAAATTTTCTAAAAATAACGTATCTCTTAAATCAAGCAACCTCTCTCTCTCTCTCTCTCTCTATCTATCTATCTATCTATCTCTCCTAATTTGAAATCTTTTCAAAAAAATTTCAAAGATGGCGTATCCCTTAAATCAAACAACCTCTCTCTCTCTCTCTCTCTTTCTGGGCGAAATCACTTAACGCCATAACACATAAAAATGATACACAGTCACATACAAGCGGTACATTTTTAAAACTATTTTACTATACACATAAATCTAATATATTTCTAAATCTACAAAATTATTAGTTTTGATATATGTTTCAACTCATCGCAAACAAATGTGACTACTGATACATTTATCAATGCTTAGTGAAAATATTTTCATAAAAAATATAAACCACCGATACATTTCAACTCCAGTTCACTACTCATATTGCACTAATACAAATATCAATATTAAGTATATGTTGCAATATCTTCTTATAACAGTTTCAAATTGATAAAATGTATCAGTGGTTTAGGGGAGCTGTGTGCATTTAGCAATAATATGAAGCTGATAATTGTATCAGTGTTCAAAACATAAGTGCTTTCAAAATTGTTCAACATAGAATTTGCAACTAATAATTGTATCAGTGTACACTGATCGTATAGAGAATATGTATCAAGAAAATCATTGTTGTTGGTGGATAAAAAAGAGAAAAGAGGCGGTGGTGAACTAGAAACACCATGCCAGAGAGATGGTGGCAGATCAAATCTCATGCAAAACTGAGAGAGAGAGAGAGAGAGAGAGGGAGAGACAGAGTTAACAAACGGCGACGATGGCGAGATCTGGAGTTGATGATCTAGATCTGGTGGTGGCGATGGTAAGGAGCGACAACGACGACGAGATATGAGTTGGTGGTCCAGATCTAGAAGGTCGGTGGCACGAAGTGGCCGGTGCCGACTGATCTAGAAGCGGCGATGGCAAAGCAGAGGACGAGGAGGAGCGACAATGGAGGATGAGGAACCAGTGGAGGAGGGGTGGCCGAGGAGGGCGAGCAAAAGGCGGTGGAAGAGGGGCAGTAGAGGAGGATAAAATCCCAAGTGATTCTCCATGGTCTCTTCCCCACATATTTTTCTATTTAGGGCTGTGAGAAAGAGAAGAAATGTTCTTTTATCAAGATTTTAAGCGAATTTTCAACTAATACAATCACATTTAAAGAGAAAATATATTACCGGTTGGCAAAAGGCATATTAGACCCAAAAATTTAAAAATTTTAAAAAAAGAACTAAACCCAATAAAAAAAGATTGGTATGACTAAAACTCTTACATAGTTCTAAAATGGAACTAAAACTCAATTAACTCTAAAAAAAAATGAAAAAAACCCTCCCCCTTAGTTTTTTTTTTGAGATTTTCTAAAAAAAAATAAAAATTGAAAAAATCACCCCCTTAGTTTTTTTGAGATTTAATAAAAAAATAAAAAAATAAAAAATCATCCCCTTAGTTTTTTGAGATTTTCTAAAAATAATAATAAAAAAATTTAAAAATTAAAAAATGAAAAATCACCCCTTAGATTTTTGAGATTTTCTAAATAATAATAATAATAAAAATAAAACCACCCCCTTAGTTTTTTTTGAGATTTTCTAAAAAAGTAAAAATGAAAAATCACCTCCTTGTTCGCATCTAAACCATAACCCTAGTGCCCCTACTCTTTTTAGAATCTCCTTTGCACAGGTACTTAGCTAGTTTTTTAGTTCGATATCCTGGTTTGTCATTTTAATATGATTACATTTTTTTTAATGTTTAGTTCATTGACATATCTCAATATCGCATGTTCAACTGAGGCAACTATCATATACATCACATCGCAAAATAACAAGTTACAGGAAATCCTAAACATGCATCTATGTTTGAGGCAATAAAGGTAAAGCATGCTTGATACTGAAGGAGAGAGACAGGAGAACCTACCAAAGGGCGCAGAAACGAAAGATGCTACTCGGGCTCGCAAAACAGCAAGTCGTCCGCAACAACGGTGACTGGAGGCTCGTATCATCTCATCCCTTTCGAACCCAAGCGGTGGGGTGCCGGAGCATAGGTCATCGGGTCAAAGGGTGTGGGAATACCCTCCCCGGCATGAGGATCTAAGAAGTCTGTAACCTCCGCCTCGGCAGCTGCTCGCGCCTCGTCTTCGGCAGCCCGACGAGAAGCCCTCTCTGCCTCGAATGCTAGAGCATCCATCGTCCGCAACACAGCAGAAAGTTGAGTGGTGGTGACCCCATTAGCAGGCATACTGGGATTCGTGCTCCTA
>JAULJZ010042910.1:0-36811 GCA_032270985.1 Heliamphora pulchella
ATCAATTTGACATACAAGGAGAGTCGGTTGATGTGGATAAGGTGGTCAACACAAAGTTTGGACGTAACTTGAGTAACTATACATATAGATTGCGCCAGAAGTTTAACAAGCTTAGAGAGAATAAAGGAGAAGAGTACTGTGAGACCCTGTACCGTTTTATTTCGCTACATATGCATATTCGGTGCTTTTCAACACGTTTTGGTATTTTCGCTTTAATATGCTTATATGTGTTTTGATTCATGTTTTTGTTTAAATAAGCATGCGGGATTGGTCCTGGGGGCTACGGGGAGTTACGGTGCGAATTTCAAAACTTAAAAAAAAAGATATTTTGGAGGCCTATAAATATCTTGAGTTAGATATTTTCAAAAGATATTTTTAAAACTTAACGACTAAGTTTTTTTTTTCCCTCTGTCTTCTCTTTAACTTCTCGGGGGCCCAGGGATTGATTTTTCATGGACCAACAGCCGATCCTTGTTATAGGCATCGTGTTTTACGCATCTATCCGGACAAAATTTCATTCCGACGAAGCTTGGTTTTGCACGTGAATCAAGGCATCGAGTTTTTGACTCACCGAGGTAGGATTCGAGACTGTATAGATATTTAAGGGTGCTATATGTTTAAGGGTGCTATATGTAATTATATGTTATTTCACTATTTAGAAACGTATGAAAAATGTGATTTATGTTTTGATAAATCGGGTTTTTAACATAAAATCGTTTTTCGTCATTTTCGGTGGATGAAAATGTGTTTCGAGAGTTTTCTTTCGTGGTTTTGGTGTAAGGCTTGGGTGTGTGGATGTTCGAGGGTGTTTCATGGGTGTTTGGAGGTTTGATTTGAGGCTTGGAGGCAAAAACCGTAACACAAAACATTTTTTGGACAGGATCAGTTGACTGGATCATAATATCAGTCGACTGGATCATCATTTTGGGCGTTCAGTTGACTGGACCTTGGAGGTCAGTCGACTGAAATTGCTTCTATTTTGATTCTCCTTTTCTAGAGAGTTTTTCAATCAACTGTGGGCTTGGGCCAGTCGATTGGGGTCCTGTGTGGGCATTTGCTGGTTGCTTGGATGGTTTGGTGGTTATTTTGGGAAAATGAATGATTTTACAAAAGCAGTTTTTACGAAAACTTTGAAAAATATGTTTTCTTTTGGGGATTTGGAGCTGACCCTTAGGGTTGGGGTTGAACCTTGAAAACATTTGATAAAAGTGTGTGTTTTTACATACCAGTTGATCTCCATGGTAGATGGATTGGATCTCCTTTTTATACATATGTTGTATAGCTTTGAAACTCATGTTTTTACATGTTTTGTTTGATCTCCATGTTAAAGGATGGATCTATATGTTTGTTTGATCTCCACGTTGATGGATGGATCTTTTGTACAAATGTGAAAATATTTTGGTAGATGTACCGGGATAACGGGTATTTGGCACGAGTTGCCCTCGGTGTAAGTCTGAAAACGTACGCATAGTAGGTGCTTTGTACCTTCGGGCTAGTTCCCGTAAATTAAGCGGTTGGATGCTTTGTACCCTCAGGTTCGGGCCTATAAATTAAGCTTTTACGTTGTGGTGGCTTCGTATAAAACTTACATTTACCTAACCAGTTTTACGATGTGTAGGAATTGGGTAAAGGGGCAGGAGTCTGTAGTTGCTACATCTGTCCCCTTGTGACGGAGTCGGTACATAGGATTCATTTTATCTTTCTCCTCGGCTGAGTGGAGCATACTGTTTTACCGATTTATTTTCCTCAGCTGTATGTGTTCTGAGTGGAAAATATATTTTCTCTTTCCTCGGTTGTGTGATCGAGTAGAAAGCAACGTTTTGATTACAGTTTTCTTTAACTGTTATTTGCATTAGTTATAACGCCTGGTTTTACTTGTGGTTGAGTTAGCTCACACCATATGATTGTGTATCCTGCTTTACAGCTTTATAGTCTGTTTCTATTGGGCTTCGGCTCACGGTGTGGGACTTTTATTGTAAAACCATTTTCAGGTTTGAAGGTTAATGATCACGAGGAGTTGATTTAGTGGTGCCTGTGATTGTGGAAGACTTTACTAGTTTTCCTTTTTGTATGCCTGTTTGAAAGCATGTTTTGTATGCCTTAGGGCGATATGTATATTTCCGCATGTTAGAACTGAATGTTTACTGCTTATGAGAGTTGTATATTGGGTATCCTTTTGATCTTAACAGGTGGATTTTAATGTATGAAAACTTATTTTCATAAAACTGGTGTTTGGTGGATTTTCACGTGACCCCGGGTTTTGGGGCATGACAACTTGGTATCAGAGCTCTGGGTTCGAATACCTAAGTGCCATGGGAAGAGGGTTTATCACCTGGTGAGGTTGATTACTGATGCTTGCTTGCATGTGTATAAATATCCTTATAGCATTCTGTTAGCCTTTTTAGCATGATCGTTTGTGTATATGTGGGTATGGAGGTTGAATCTCAGGATTGATGAGTCTTGCCATAGGGCGTTTGGACTAATAGATTTGGGAGCCAAGTTAGAAGCGCGTTTGGCCAGCGTGTTTTTTAGCAAGGAATCTGAATAGGTTATCCAAATGGACGAGTCCGTCTTGTTGGTTCTCCTCGGTATGCGAGATGTGTTTACATAACTTTAAGTGGCTACGTGCTAGCATGTTTACGTGCGTAATGTGCTTATGTTAGAAATAACATGCCATAGGAAAGCTTATCCTATTATCTTCTCTATATAGAATTATGTCCACGCGGGGAGTGCGGGGACGGGGTTGTGGCCGAGGCCATGGTCGAGGTCATGCTTATGTTCAGGTTTCGGAGGAGGGAGACGTTCATGCCCCACAGGAACAAGTGGGCGGTGCTGACGTCATGCAGGAGATGCTTGTCACTATGAGAGTGATGACTGAGGGATCCAGGGCTGGAGTGAGGGCTCCTGAGCCAAGAGCCTCAGTGGCTATGAGGGAATTTTGGCGGTTGGATCCTCCGACCTTTTTTGGGGATCTGGACCGCAAAGTTGATACCGAGTGGTTGGAAGTAACCACAGCTATCTTCGATACTCTGGATATTGAGGAGGATGTTTTGCTCGTGAGATTGGAAGCGTTCTAACTATGGGAAGATGCTAGGGAGTGGTGGAAGTTCGCTAAGACCACGGTGGATGACACGTGGGCCGCTTTCACGAGAGTCTTCTTGGAGAAGTATATCCCCAGATCTTTGAGAGATACATACCGAGAGGAGTTCCTCTCTCTTGTACAAGAGAATCTTTCTGTGGTCCAGTACGAGGCCAAATTTGTGAATTTGTCGTAGTTTGCAGCTAAGATGGTATCTACAGAGGAGTTGCGCACTAGGAGGTTTGAGAGAGGCCTTCGACCTGCCATCAAGGACTGGATTGCAGCTCTGGGTTTAGACGTGTACATCGCTTTAGTAGAAGCCGCTATCCGAGTAGAGAACTCACTGGCAGAGAGCTGCAGAGTTAGAAAGGGCAAGGGCCGACAAAGTGATGGAGGTACACAACTTCAGGGGCGCAGGAACAAGCGCCGGAGGTCGTCGGGTCTGAGTTCTCATTTTCCAGATCGTATCAGCCGCAGTCGTCCATGCCTACACCTTCAGTGGCCTCGGCAGGAAGGCCCGAGCAGAGAGGGCTGATTTGTTATCAGTGCGGACAGTCGGGGCATTGTTCAGTTGAGTGCCCGCAGAAGGGCCAAGTACAGAGTTCGGCGTCTGTCCAGTCACAGGCAAGAGACCCACTAGTATGCTTTGGGTGTGGTCAGTCCGGGCACATCCGTAAGTTTTATCCCCGAGAAGGACCAGGGCGCGACTGGAGTGCTAGCTACTCCATCTGCGCAGAGACGGCAGACTCCTCAGCAACCTAGGGCCCAGACGTCTAGGTTTGCAGAGGGAGGTACTTCAGCTCAGTCTGTGAGGTAGCCGAGGACTCAGGGCTATGGTGGGAAGACCAAACCACCGCAGGCCAGGGCCTATGTTCTTGTTGATTGTAGTGCTTCCAAAGCACCAGCTGCATCTGATGCTGTAGCTACTCCAACCATGATCAAAGGTACTTTTCTAGTCTTTAGATCATGGGCCAGTGTTCTCATCGACACGGGAGCATCACATTCTTTTATTTCCTCTGCCTTTGCATTTGCATTGGGGTTACGGATAGACCCGTTGGGTAGTGCATTGAGCGTAGAGACCCTAGTCAATAGGAATGTGGTGTTGAGTAGAGTTTGCAGATCTTGTGAGTTAGGAGTCGCCGGTTGTTGTTTAGAGTTTGATTTTATCATTCTAGACGTGACCACGTTCAATGTCATCCTAAGGATGGACTGGCTGGTTACCTACCGTGCCTTTATAGATTGTGTGCAATGGAGAGTGTCGATCTGTATGCCAGAGGGTGACTGCTTATACTTTGTGGGAGATCGGGATGAGGGCTTAGCGTCTATGCCAGGTGCCGCACGAGTTCGAGGGAACTTGGGTTTCCTCTTTTCTGCTCTCAGGTTGGATGAGCTGGGTGAGGTTCAAGGGGAGCTACCCCATGTGGTTTGTGATTACCCAGATGTCTTTCCTGATGATTTGTTTGAGTTACCACTGAGCCGAGATGTGGAGTTCTCTATTAATCTTGTTCTAGGAGCTGCTCCCATCTCTATGCCATCGTATCGCTTTGCACCCGCTGAGTTGCGAGAACTCAAGGTGTAGTTGCAAGAGTTGCTAGATAAGGGGTTTGTACGGCCGAGTACATTTTTGTGGGGAGCTTCAGCTCTTTTTGCAAAGAAGACGGATGAGTCTTTGAGACTGTGCATAGATTACAGGAAGCTGAATCAGGTGACGATCAAGAACAAGTATCCTATGCCTAGGATTGATGAACTGTCTGATCAGTTGAAGGGATCGCGCTCCTTTTCGAAGATTGAATTGAGGTCAGGGTATCATCAGCTAAGGATTATAGATGAGAACATAGCGAAGACCGCCTTTCGAACTCGTTATGGTCACTACGAGTTTCTGGTCATGCAGTTCGGTTTGACGAACACCCTTGCTACATTTATGGATTTGATGAACCATATCTTCTATCCTTATCTAAATTGTTTTGTGGTGGTATTTGTGGATGACATTTTGATCTATTCACCCATGAGGGAGATACATGAGGAGCATCTACATATTGTCTTACAGCTTCTGAGAGAACATCGCCTGTATGCGAAGTTCAAGAATTACGAGTTCTGGATGTCAGAGGTGAGATTCCTTGGACACGTGGTGTCGAAGGATGGGGTATCAGCGGATTCGTCGAAGACTGATGCTGTGATGGATTGGCAGCAACCGAAGAATGTCATTGAGATCCGCAGTTTCCTGGGTTTGGCAGGTTATTATCGATGATTCGTCAAGGACTTTTCCAGGTTGGCAGCACCTATGACACGTCTAACGTGGAAGGGAGTTATGTTCATATGGAGCGAGTCCTACGAATTAGCTTTCCAGAAGCTGAAGAGGAGATTGACTAGTGCACCAATGTTGATTATTCCAGAGCGAGGCCTGGGGTATAAAGTGTATTGCGACGCATCACACGATGGTTTGGGTTGTGTATTGATGCAGAGAGGTAAGGGACATATTCTAGCCGAATGTTCTTAAATACTTAAGGTAACTATTACATCATTAACGGTTTAGAGATTGCTCAAAATACTTAATAAGTACAGTCGTCCAGAAAGCTTGACAAAAGTTACATTATGTCCGTGGAAAACTGAATAAAAGATCAAAGGTAAATAGTTTACGTCTTCAAACTGCGTCGTTGGGATTATCCTGCTCCTGCCACACTCCCCCTTCTTCAAAGTCTCCTTCCTCAACAAATGTGCCTTCCTCGAACTGTTCTTCTTCTTCACCTGTGGCATAAATGCCATGAGCTAGAGCCCAGAAGCAAATTTCCTAAACCGCCTAACAAACTCACCACAAGATATTATACAATACATATCGTATAACACCCAATGTAGAGTTAAGGGAATAAAAATACAGATAAACTATCATTTTCAACAGGATGAGCACATAGAAGAACATAGGTGTGAGTACGTGATGCAGATGAATGAAATGTAAATGCCCAACCCCAAGTACTTCCAAAATAGTATCACGAATTCCATGTCGGAAATTACAAAGTAGACTTGATGGCGTTGCCCACTTAACCTATCCTAGTCGCGTTGCGAAAAGTAAACGCTCGCCTTGATTACATGCCTCAATCGTTTTACTCAATGGCAACGGCGTGGTGGGGTGTCACCCAAATTTATCAACCACCCTTATTCGGACCATCCGATCCCTTATTAAGTACTAGGATGCTCATTAAGCGTCAACCCAAAGTCTAATTAAAGCTAGTGATGATCCCATGCTGCCTAAATCCCCTTTTTACAATAAAAACCTCTAATTTAATATCACATCTGGTAACCAGGGACGCCCTAGATCCACAACCACTAAATAATTGATTTTTATACCACCCAACCCAATCAAAAGATACGAAGGGGACTCCAATAACCCAAGATGAAATGGAGAAATGCCCGTGACATGCAATATGCCTCTCGTGTACAATTAATCGTTGCATGGTATATATAAACATGACATGGCACATGGTACAACTTGCTAAACATTACGCACAAGCATGTGAAACATAACCACAAATCATGTGGTATAAAATGGAACCATCAGCAAGAGTTCATTTCATCAAAGCATCATTTTTGAATACTAGTTACTCACAAAGTTCAAAAAAGGTTCACATACTGAAGTCTCATAAGTAACACACTATTCGAACACTTAGCTAATCTTAGCTACAAGTGTAATTGTTAGTTTTAAAGTTACAACAGTATTTTGAAATACTTACACATATATTTCATTTCTGATATTTTAACACCAATTAGATAACAATATTCCCTACAACTTTCATGTTTATCACTAATACTAGATCTTAAGACATAGGGGTCATTTATTTTATTTAATTAAAATTGGTTCAGAAATTTACAGAGAAATACATAGGAATTGAGCTTCTGTTGGCCATTATTTTGGGATATCAATTTAAGGGCTATGGCTCTGATTTTTGGTGGTGTTTTATTTTAAGGTGTCCCCTACAAGTTACATGTTTTGAGTTAGGGCAAGTGTTTTGGAACATGTTTGAGATTTTGTCCAATTTATAAAATGGGTTCAGTCAGCATAGAAGGGTTTGCAGAATGCGTTTTTAACAGAGAATACTCAAAAACTTTGGGGTATCAGCCGAGGGTATTTTCGGCTGATTTTTGGTCAGTATATATTTTAATATGTTAGCTACAAAGTTCATGTTTACCACGTTTGGATTTGGCTTCTAAAAAGTTAGGTTTTAAGTCTCACAAAAAGGAGTGACAGAGAGGTCTGTCAGTCACTAAACCTTAACAGAGACTTTAGGAAGTGTTTTGACCCATCAAGACTTCATAGTTTTTGTTTAGTTTTGGTGGACATAAAGATAAATGTGTCCTATACACGTTTTATGTTTTGATCTAAGCTCGGTTCTCACTTTAACTTAGGGTTTTTAGGTCTGCAATTCAGAGTGGTCAAGATCTGACACTCTTTGGCAAAAATGAGATATCTGGAGTTCTACCCAACGAAATCACTTCAAACCAATTTTGTATAAAAGATAACTAAAAATTCATCTAGTTATGATGATTTAAGGTTGGTGGCAGAAAGTGAGTAAGTTCAGAAAATCAAGCTACTTAGGGTGTTGGTTGCTTAACTTATGTTGTGTACATTTTTGACATATTTTCTTTGCATACATGTTATAAACTCACATAAATCAAAACTCCAGAATACACAAAAGCCATAAAACTAAAAAACATACACATGCAAGCTCATACAAAACTCAATCTTACACAAACAGCCTATGTTCTACTCCTATGACGCCTTTTTGACTAATTCTTTGTTTTATTTCCTTTGGGTTTGTTATAGAGATGGATTGAAGGGCATATCGGGGGAGAATATCAGAAGTTTTAAGGGAGTTGCTTACCTTGTTGGATGCTCAAATGGTTGTAGGCACTACAAAAAAACACACTTTTTGCGTCAAAACTATTTGTGTCGGCGGTCATCGCCGTGTCAAATAGTAGTTTTTGCAACTGTTATGATTTTTTGTCACAAAAATTGGGTCGTTTGAGATGATTTTTGACCGTCGTAAAAAGTGGTCGCAAAAAATGACCATTTGAGACGGTTTTGTTACCGTCTCGAAAAATATGGTCGTAATAATGGGTTAATTGAGACGGTTATTTCCTGTCGTAAAAGAATGGTTGCAAAAATGGGTCGTTTGAGACGGTTTATTTATCGATGCAAAAGAATGGACAGAAAAGTGAGTTACTTGAGATAATTTTTAACCGTCGTAAAAAATAGTCGCAAAAAATGCCCATTTAAAATGATTTTTTATTTTTGTAATAATGAATTATTTGAAACGATTGGCCATTTGCGATGGTTTCTTTCTGACACAATTTTTTTTTATAGAAAGATAAGAAACTAATAAATTAATATTTACCTAAAATAAATTTATAAACTAAATTTATGTTTCTTTATTTTGTATTTAGTAGATTTTTAAATCTTTTGATTAAGAAGTTAATTTTTAAATTATTTCATCGAAACAAATTAAATATAAATAAATAAAAATTTAAAATCTTTTTTTTTAAATTTCATTTATCGAGTATTGTTTTAAAAAAATAAGAAATTCTATAGAAAGATTTAAAAAATAAAAATTAAAAATTTACCTAAACTAAATTTATATTTTTTTTATTTTGTATATAATAGATTTTTATCTTTTGTTATTTTAAAAATTTATCTTATTAAGACGAATTTAAAATAAATAAATAAAATATTAAATATACTAATTATAAATATTTTTAATTAAACTATTGTCGTTTTATACAAAACTACGTAGTTTTCTTTTCTAACTTTGCTCAATGGAAGGAAATCAATACTAATCATTTTTTGTTAATGTTAAAAGTCATTTTTTAATCATTTTTTATTCCTAATCATCCATTGATTTTTCATATTAAGGGATGTTTTGAAAACTTGGAGCCATACAAAATGCTAGAGTGAAGGTGTGCTTTTTTTTTTTGGTAATTTTCTCTATTGCTCGAAGCCTTTATTTATGTCTCTTAGTTAATGTGTGCTTTTTTTTTTTGTAATTTTCTCTATTGCTTAAATATTTTTTAATTTTATTTGTAACAAATTATTCGGTGGAAGAAGATGACATTGTTCGTTTGAAGTAATCTGGTTCTTTTATTAGGTGGCGTAGTGATAAATTTGTAACTGATTTGAACATTTGTAATGTTTGTAGTTTTTTTAGGTTGGTGGATAATATTTATGGTGTTATATTTTTTATTAATGCGATTTATTGTAATTTATTTGTCGGATATTATTTATGTATAGATGTGTTTTACATTGATTAAATGTAAATTTTACTATTTTAATGTGATTTAATGGATTCAGATACTTGGATATACATGTTGCAAACAGAAAATTATAAAAATATATTATTTATTATTTTTTAAATAGTTATTTGCGACGTTTTTCGTTGCAAATAAGTATTTTTTTCAAATATTCAAAAAGCATTTGAGACGGCAAAATAGCCGACTCAAACAAATTTTGAGACAACAGTTTACCGACGCAAAAAGTGTTATTTTTGCGACGGTATTGGTAGCAGAAGCAAGAAATATCGTTTTTTTTAATGTTTTTGCGACGCTTTTTATGCTGTGTCAGAAAGTTATTTTTGCCGACACAAATGTTTTTAAGACCGTAAATTTCGATGCAAATACTTTTTTGCGACCCCAGCAGGTACTACCCCCATTTGTCGACGCAAAGCCGACGCAAATACTCTTTTGTGACCGCACGCTAGCCTTTTGCGATGGCAATCTTTCGACGCAAAAATCCCTTTTTTTAGTAGTAAGGAGAATATGACTTAGCTTCAATACTCTTTCCTTGATCTTTTCCTCCTTCCTCTTTTTTCCTTCTTCTTTCTTCTCTCCTTCTTCTCTCTTAGAATACTTAGATAATTTGTGGTAGCTCTCCCTCACTTCTCTCAGCTGAAAATGGAGAATGGAAGGGGTGGTTTGGGTCTTAGTTTTTATAGAAAATTTGGTTAGTGGTTTTAATGATGATAATAAGTTTTAATTTAATTTCTCTTGAATTTCATTGGGTGCATGAGAGGTGTGGTCTTCTTGAGGATAGTATTTTCAGGTTTGGCAGCATGGGAAGTTGGCTGGGGTCTATTTGGGCAAACCAAAAGCTGATTTTCCATTATTATGGGGTTTAAATTAAGTTTTGAGACCATTTTGCGCAAGAAAATGCATAAAATATTAATTTTATGTATCTTTTCGGTACCTAAACCAATTAAAACCTATTATATTAATTTATTTATAATTAATTTTTTCTTTTCATGATTTATCATAATTTTGATAGCAATTAAATAAATAAGTATAGATTTTTAAGTTAAATTAAGCTAGTTTGACTAGAATTGGCTTTTTGACTTATTTATTGTGTACAGATTTTAAATAATTATTTGTTTACTTTTGTTGAGTTATATTATTATATTATTATGTGTATTACTTGTATAAAAAGTATTGGATCAAAATAATGCTTAATTTATACATCTTTTTCTCATTTTTAAGCTTAAAAAGGTAAAAAGTAACTTTTTGGGCATAATTTCCTAGGTGGCCGGCTGTGTAAGGAAATTTTGGTTATTTTTGTTGTTATTTTGTATTTTATTAATTAATTGTATGTAAATATCTGATTTTGGGTGTCTATGTGTTAAATTTTAGATTTTTAGGATTTTTTGCTGTACTAGGAGCAAAATGGTCATTTTATCCTATTTATGAGAATTTTTTATTTTTAATTTAATATTTTATGTTATTTACTTAATTTAAACTGTTCCGAGACTTTTTTAAATGTTATAGTTTTATCTCTGAGTGTTTGGTGTCTTTTAGGAATTTCGGGTCAAATTAGGATTTTGGGTTGAGCTAGGGTTTTTCGTTGTTTATGTAGCGACCTAAGTTCTTGTCAACTAACCGTTGCTAATACTAGTGTTTGGGCTTATATCGTTCCACGAGTGGTTACAGTCCGGGCTGTTACAACTAGGATCCGGGTCGGGTTGTTATAATCTAAGTAGTTACTACTAGGGTCCGAACCAGGGTGTTATAATCTACCCCCTTAAATAAATTTCGTCCTCAAAATTTCATGCGAAAGGTTATGGATGGCCATTTGCACCTCTTCTCTTTGAAGTTGTTGTCCTTGTTTACTTGAGTCATTCTTGATTAAGGATATGGATATGGTTGGGCTTATATGTTTATCACTTTGAGCTATTGTTGTTTTGTTTTTCTAACATCTTAGACCGATAACTACGTAATTCTCAAAGGTCACGTTGGATACCCGTGGCGTGGGAGTTATGTAACTAGAGCCAATTTAAAAATCTTTGTCGTTCAAGCGTATCCTTTCTTGGAATAATGCAACAAGTCTAACTAACGTATATCTTTGAGTTTGTAGATTCGAGCGTACCTCTGATCATTAATGAACACTCCTTTTTCTCTTGTGAAGGTGAGCCTCTTGTCTATTAATTCTCTTGTTGGTCAAGTTGTATCATTCTTCATGAACTGCCCATTCCCTTTGGACGAATGTTGTAGTTTCTTCCCCTGGGTAGTGGGCATTCAAACTTTCGATGTCCGATCTTATTACAATTAAAGCAGGTTGTTGAGTTTGTCTCTTGTGAACGGCGGATGCTCCCCTCATCGTTCTTTGGTTGGTTGGGTTGCACCACATTTTCATACAATTTGTTCCTTGCTGCAACGAATTTGTTTGATCCTTGTAACTCTGTTCTGGTTGACAGTGGTTGTAGTTCAATTCTCTTCGGCGTGAGCACTCAAATCTTTTATGTCCTAGCCTATGGAATTGATAACATATTTTAATTTTTGTGCCATTTTTCCTAGTTATTCTCGTTGGTCATCTTGAGGGTAATGTTTCGAGCGTATGATCTTTTTGTTATTTCGTAGTGGTTCTCCTTAGTTGTCTTCTCCAATTCTCATCGGGCAGTGCATCATCTTATGTCTTGACTGGTTGCACTTATAACAAACTCTCACTATTGGTTGTTGTTACTTTGTAGCCTTAATCCAAACCTCCGTTGTTTAGGAAAAATTCTTTTTCTCAGGTACTGGAATATTTTGTACTCTTAGGTCCAATAAGTACCATGATCCTTCCTGGGGGACCTTCCCTTGTATTTGATCCAAATTGGCCACTGGATCTTGCAAGATTCGTGCTAGGTTCAGGACGTCTACTTGCTTCTTGGTTCCATTTACTCTCATTGAGCTCTTATGGTTTTGTCTTTGTTCCGCCATCTTTAGGGAAGAGGAAAGGGAAAAAGGGTCACTGAACTGTTTGATAAAGATGGCCCTACTTTTAAAGTGAAAGCATGACACTCAGTCTCCCTATTAGCATGAAAAGTCTTATTCAATTAGATTCTATCGTTCTTCATCAAAGATCGTCACAGCAGGGCTACCATTATGGGTTTTATATGAATTTCCGTTATTGTATTTCGGGCCTCACTTCATTGACTAGCAAAAATCTATTCCAACCAATCAATTCCTTTCTGTTTCTACTCTGCATATAGATAATCTTGCAGTGTTGTTCACACATAAAATTTTATATGGTTGCAAAGGCTAGTTGGAAACTCGTTATTGTAAGCGGCTTTAACCGAAAATAAGGTTTTCCTTCAATTTCCTTTATGCCTACTCTTAACATAATTTTGACGGTTCAGAACGGAGTGTTTTTACTGCCCAGGTGAGATGCGGGTCTTATTTAGATATAGTAGAGAACTTATGTTGGTGTAGATCTTATGGGTGTTCTTTTGCTTGTAGCTACCGATGTGTCGTGTGGTTTAACCAATAGAAACTGGGCGGCCTTAGTAAGGTAATTTATTACAATCCGAATGTTATCGTACTCTTGAGGCGATCTTTGATAAATCCTAGTGACAAAGTCCGTAATCAAATGCTTTCCAACCTTTCCAAGTGTTGTACCATTTCTCTTAGCTTCCATCGTTGGTCCATCATGTGCTGGCATGTAGGGTTTGGATGTCTCTTCCATTGACTGGATCATTTCTCTTCAGCGATTGGTCACTTTAAGGTAATTGAATGGGATAAAGGTATGTCTGAGGCAAATATCGAGCAACGTAATCTATTTTGGTGCTTCATCAAACTCCTGATGCTCATATCGTTGTCAGAGATTCTCCATTGAAAGTGGGGATGGCCGAATTCGGATAATATTATTTTGGTGAGAAAAGTCGACGTGAATATCGATACGTACAGATATTCTTCTGTTACTTGCATACTAAGGGTTTCCTAAACTTGAGGTTGTCTCTTGTTTTCCACTTCTCCACTGTCAGCATGAATCTTTTGCTTTCCAGTTCGTTGGATGTGTGGGTCCATTGTGAACTAGTCTGGAAAAGCCTGAACTTTGTCACATAGTGATGTCATGAGTTCCTTAGTGTGAAGCTGTTGTTCCTTACTGTAGATTGTTGACGGCATAGTTCTACTTGTCGACTCCTTCAGAAAGGTGTAGTCAGTTGAGTAAACCCCTACATAACCATTCATGCAGTCGGGGGTCTCAGTCTTCAAAACTTCATTATACACGGAAGTTGACAATACTTTAAGTCGTAATGTTGAGGAAAAGATTACCCTATGATTCGAAGAGGCATCAAGAGGTTTCCATGCATTGTCCTAGTCTTTCGTGAAGGTGTTGAAGCCTATTAACGTACTATCTTGACGTTCGTCGTAGTCACTCACAGATCTACGAGACAGGGTTTTGAGGATTTTTGGGCAAAAACATACGGGGAGTTCAATAAGGATGGTCAGCTCAATTTTATCGGTTTCAAAGAAAGTGATTATAAGGTAGTAAATAGGTAAGCATTTAGCTGAGGATCTTGAATGGGACAAGCACAAAATGTAACTGGGGTTAGAACATCTTAGAGTGAGCTCCCAAATAGTTCAAAGGGGTCATAGTTTAAAGCAATCACTGTTGGCTCGGGTCGAGAGATCGATTGAATCTTAGATGCACTAGAGATAAAAAATCAGCAATTAATGAATATTACACAGAGGATGTTCTTGGGACCAAATTGTGCAGTATCAGACTTTAACAAAAGGTATTCTTAAGCAATGGGTAGCCAAAATAGATATTTGCCCTGAAATTACGTCGGCCTAATGTATTTCAATTCAAGCATCCAAGTTAACTCCCCAGGTTGGGATTTCAAGAGTTCACAAAATTGCTTCAGTCGGACATAGTATTGAAGTCAGGAATGAATGGTGGTGAAGGATTACCTACGAATGTTACTAGGTAGCATTGTTGAGGACCGGTGCTATTAGAAGGAAAGATAAGCAAAGAATTTTAACTGGTATAGAAGTTGATACAAAGGTTTGGGTGAAGAAACTCGTAAGGGTGAAGTTGTGGGATTTTAACGGTGTTTTCCTCATAACTTAAGCTACTCCTAGTGCCTTATCATCTAGGGGTTAGTTAACTTGTCAGTGTTTTCATCGTCTATTAACTATCTAAGAGAGTGTCGAGATTAGGGGGTTGTTTCCATTCTTAATTATTTTCATGTTTTTGGGATATTGTAGATTTATTTTGAGATTATGAGATAGCTTATGATTTTGAGATAGTTTGTGAAGAATTTAACAACAAATTCTTGTGTTTTATTCAACACGTAACTGGTACAAGATTCTCAAAATGTTCGCATAACACACACACAACCTTCAAACAAAAGGAAAAGCACAACGCCTAGCGTACTAATGCCTAAACAAACAAACGTGGATAAAAGTGATGGACAACTGTCTCGCATTCCCAAGTCGCTTCGTAAATGCCGTAGTAACGCCACTGGACCTCCACATACCATATGTTCCCTGGCCCTCTACGAGCTCTATTTGTGATGGTCACTGGTACCTCTTCATAAGTTTTTCGATCATCGAAGTTGATATCTAAGTTGCGTGGGCCAATGATCCCTCGTTTATCTCTCGACATTGTCGTCTGCAGCCATCGGGTCTTTACCAAATCTCCGAGTCACTCTTTAAACCCTGGCGGTACTTCCATTTGGTATGCTATTTTGTCGTGTTTCTCTAGAACCTTTATCGGACCTATAAATCGAGGGAAAGATTCCAGCTTCCTCCACCTCTTTGTCCTTTTTGGGAATACTCGGGCATAAACCCACTCGCCAATAAGGTAGTCCTTGGTATAGTCTTGGCGGCTGCAGTAAATTGTCGCATCTGTCTCCTTGTCGTCCCCTGATTCGGGCGGTGGTGCCTCTAGTGGATTATAAAAGTAGGCAATGGCTCGCTCCTTGTTCTCGTCGTCATCCTCAAGTTCCTCCTCATCGTCTGCTCCGTAGTCCACTTCATCCCCTACCACATTAGGTTCTTCGTTTACTCCTACTTCTTCGACCTCTTCTTCCCCCTAAGTTGGCCATTCGTCTAGAAACATCTATGCTAACGAAAACACATTTACCGGGTCTTGCTCTTCAGTGGGTTCTTCGTCCGGGTCTGAGTCCTCTTGTTCCGATGCTACCCACGGTTCCCTAGCTGGTTCTGCGTTGGACGCCATCCTAAAGAAAGAAGGATAGAGAAAATCCTAAGGTAAAGATTTTAAGTTGTTAAAATTATACGTGATTAATTAATAGTACAAACACTCTACAGAGTTTTCTATGCTACAGAACTCACGATCTCCCATTTTCTAAGGCCTGAAGGTTCACTAAACCTATGCTCTGATACCAACTGTGACACCCCGTTCTCCCGGGTATGTCGGGACATATGTAACTATAAATAAGGGACATATTCTAGTCGAATGTTCATAAGTACTTAAGGTAACTATTACATCATTAACAGTTCAGAGATTGTTCAAAATACTTAATAAGTACAGTCATCCAGAAAGCTTAACAAAAGTTACATTATGTCCGTGGAAAACTGAACAAAAGATCCAAGGTAAATAGTCTACATCTTCAAACTGCGTCGTTGGGATTTTCCTGCTCCTACCACAGTCCCCCTTCTTCAAAGTCTCCCTCCTCAACAAACAAGCCTTCCTCGAACTTTTCTTCGTCTTCACCTGTGGCATAAATGCCATGAGCCAGAGCCCAGAAGCAAATTTCCTAAACCGCTTAACAAACTCACGACAAGATGTTCTATAATACATATCGTATAATACCTAATACAGAGTTAAGGGAACAAAAATATAGGCAAACTATCATTTTCAACAGGATGAGCACATAAAAGAACAGGAGTGTGAGTGCGTGATGCAGATGAATGAAATGCAAATGCCCAATCCCAAGTACTTCTAGAACAGTATCATGAATATCACGCTGAGAATTACAAACTAGACTTGATGGTGTTGCTCACTTAACCTATCCTACCCTCGTTGTGAAAGGTAAACGCTCGCCTTGGCTACATGCCTAACCGTTTTACTCAATGGCAATGGCGTGGGGGGGGGGGGGGATCACCCAAATTTGTCAGCCACCCTTATCTGGACCAGCCGATCCCACATTAAGTACTAGGATGCTCATTAAGCGTCAATCCAAAGTCTAATTAAAGCTAGTGATGATCCCATGCTGCCTAAATCCCCCTTTTACAATAAAAACTTCCAATTTAATATCACATCTGGCAACCAGGGACGCCCTAGATCCACAACCACTGAATAATTGATTTCCATGCCACCCAACCCAATCGAAAGATACAAAGGGGACTCTGATAACCCAAGATGAAATGGAGAAATGCCCATGACATGCAATATGCCTCTCATGTACAATTAATCGTTGCATGGTATTTATAAACATGACATGGCACATGGTACAACTTGCTAAACATTATGCACAAGCATGCGAAGCATAACCATAAATCATGTAGTATAAAATCGAACCATCGGCAAGAGTTCATTTCATCAAAGCATCATTTTTGAATACTATTTACTCACAAAGTTCACATAAGGTTCACATACACAAATTTCATAAGTAACACACCATTCGAACACTTAGCCAATTTTAGGTACAAATTTAATGCTAGTTTTAAAGTTACGATAGCATTTTGATGTACTTACACATAGATTTTATTTCTAATATTTTAACACCAATTAGATAAAAGTATTCCCTACAAATTTCATGTTTATCACTAATACTAGATCCTAAGGCATAGAGGTCATTTATTTTATTTAAGTAAAAATGGTTCAGCAATTTATAGAGAAATACATAGGAATTGAGCTTCTATTGGACACTATTTTCGGGTATCAATTCAAGGGATATGGCTCTGATTTGTGGTGGGGTTTTAGTTTAAGGTGTCCCCTACAAGTTACATGTTTTGAGTTAGGGAAAGTTATTTGGAACATGTTTGATATTTTGGCTAATTTACAAAATGGGTTCAGTCAGCCAAAAAGGGTCTGCATAATGCATTTTTAACAAAGAATGTTCAAAACCTTTGGGGTATCATCCGAGGTTATTTTGGGCTGATTGTTGCTCAGTATATAGTTTCATATGTTAGCTACAAAGTTCATGTTTACCACTTTTGGATTTGGCTTCTAAAAAGTTAGGTTTTAAGTCTCACAAAAAGGAGTGATAGAGAGGTCAGTCAGTCACTGAACCTTAACAGAGACTTTGGGAAGTGTTTTAACCCATCAAGACTTCATATGTTTGGCTCACTTTTAGTGGACATAAATATAAATGTGTCCTATACAAGTTTTATGTTTTGACCTAAGCTCGGTTCTCACTTAACTTAGGGTTTTTAGGTCTGCAACTCAGAGTGGTCAAGATCTGACACTATTTGGCAAAAATGAGATATCTGGAGTTCTACCCAACGAAATCACTTCAAACCAATTTTGTATGAAAGATAACTCAAAAATATTCTACATTTAGTTATGATGATTTAAAGCTGGTGCCAGAAAGTGAGTAAGTCCAGAAAATCAGGCTACTTAGGGTTTTGGTTGCTTAGCTTATGTTGTGTACATTTTTGATATGTTTTCTTCGCATACATGTTATAAACTCACATAAACCAAAACTTCAGAATACACAAAAGTCATAAAACTTAAAAACATACACATTCAAGCTCATACAAAACTCAATCATACACAAACAGCCCATGTTCTACTCCTATGACGCCTTTTTGACTCATTATTTGTTTTATTTCCTTAGGATTTGTTATAGAGATGGATTGAGGGGTATCATGGGGGAGAATATCAGAATGTTTAAGGGAGTTGCTTACCTTGTTGGATGCTCAAATGATTGTAGGACTTAGCTTCAATGCTTCTTCCTTGATCTTTTCCTCCTTCCTCTTTCTTCCTTCTTTCTTCTTCTCTCTTAGAACACTTAGATAATTTGTGGTAGCTCTCCCTCACTTCTCTAAGTCGAAAATGGAGAATGGATGGGGTGGTTTGGGTCTTAGTTTTTATAGAAAATTTGATTAGTGGTTTTAATGATGATAATAAGCTTTAATTTGATTTCTCTTGGATTTTATTGGGTTTATGAGAGGTGTGGTCCTCTTGAGGATAGTATTTTCAGGACAGGCAGCATGGGAAGTCGGCTGGGGTCTGTTTGGGCATATCAAAAGCTGATTTTCCATTATTATAGTGTTTAAATTAAGTTTTGGGACTATTTTGGACAAGAAAATGCATAAAATATTAATTTTATGTATCTTTTTGGTACCTAAACCTACTAAAACCTAGTATATTAATGTATTTATAATTAATTTAGTCTTTTCATAATTTATCATAATTTTAATAGTAATTAAATAAATAAGTATAGGCTTTTAAGTTAAATTAAGCAAGTTTGACTAGAATTGGCTTTTTGACTTATTTATTGTGTAGAGATTTTAAATAATTATTTGTTTACTTTTGTTGAGCTATATTATTATATTATGATATATTATATATATTACTTGTATAAAAAGTATTGGATCAAAATAATGCTTAATTTATATATTTTTTTTTCTCATTTTTAAGCTTAAAAATAAAAAAAGTAGCTTTTTGGGCACAATTTCCTAGGTGGCCGGCCATACAAGGGCATTTTGATCATTTTTGTTGTTATTTGGTATTTTATTAATTAATTATATATAAATATATAATTTTGGGTATCCATGTGTCATTAGGACTTTTTGCTGTACTAGGGGCCAAATAGTCATTTTACCCTATTTATGAGAAGTTTTGATTTTTAATTTAATATTTTATGTTATTTACTTAATTTAAGTTGTTCTGAGACTTTTTTAAGTGTTAGGACTTTATCTCTGAGTATTTGGTGTATTTTAGGATTTTCGGGTCAAATTAGGTTTTTGGTTTGAGTTAGGGTTTTTCGTTGTTCATGTAGCGACCTAAGTTCTTGTCAACTAACCGTTGCTAATACTAATGTTTAGGCTTAGATCATTCTGTGAGTAGTTACAGTCCGGGCTGTTACAACTAGGATCCGGGTCGGGTTGTTATAATCTTGGTAGTTACTACTAGGGTCCGGACCGGGCTATTACACGTGCCGTGCTGAGGTGCTACATGAGTTTTATCATTTGCATCTTACAGTGCATCCAGGAAGCATGAAGATGTATCATGATTTACGTCGTCAATTCTGGTGGACGGGAATGAAGAGGGATGTGATCTGATTCTTTTCTCGATTCCTTACTTGTCAGTATGTAAAGGTGGAACACTAGAGACCAGCAGAATTGTTACAGCCGTTGCCTATATCTGATTGGAAGTGGGAGAATATCACGATGGATTTTGTATCAGGACTTCCTCGATCGCCAGTGAGACATGATGCTGTTTGGGTTGTGGTTGATAGGCTGACGAAGTCAGCACATTTTCTTCCCATTCGAGTGAGGGATTCGGTGGACAGATTGGGCAGGTTGTATGTTCGGGAGATAGTTCGACTACACGGAGTACCGGTGAATATTATTTCTGATCGAGACCCGTGCTTTACATCGCGCTTTTGGCAGAGTCTTCAGATCGCTTTAGGGACGAGCTTAACTTTCAGCACAGCTTTTCACCCACAGACCGATGGTCAGTCTGAGAGGACCATCCAAATTTTGGAGGACATGTTGAGAGCCTGTGTACTTGATCTTCGGGTTTCTTGGGAGGATCATCTATTATTAGAAGAGTTTGCATACAACAACAGATATCAATCCAGTATTGGGATGGCACCGTATGAGGCTCTGTATGATAGGCCGTGTAGAACGCTTGTGTGTTGGACAGATGTGGGTGAGACCTCTATTTTGTGACCCGACCTAGTGCAGGAGACGACCGAAAAGATTACAATGATTCGTCAGCGTCTGGTGACAACACATAGTCGCCAGAAGAGTTTTGCTAATCAGAGGAGGAGACCTTTGGAGTTTACAGTGGGAAATCATGTGTTTGTAAAGGTCTCGCCACGTAGAGGGTTGATGAGATTTGGCCATAGTGGGAAGCTATCACCGCGCTTTATTGGACCCTTCGAGATCCTGGAAAGGATTAGGGTGGTAGCATACCGTCTGGCCTTGCCACCTCAGTTAGCATCCGTGCACAATGTGTTTCACGTTTTTATGATCCGGAGGTATGAGCCTGATCCTTCACATGTCCTGGATTGAGCCGAGTTGCGAGTTAATGAGGATATCACGTATGAGGAGCGTCCTATGAAGATTTTAGAAACGAAGGAACAAGTGTTACGGGAGAGAACAATTGCTTATGTCAAAGTTCAGTGGCTTCATCATGGGGTTGAGGAAGCGACTTGGGAGCTTGAGTCTGGGGTTCGTGCTAGATACCCAGAGTTGTTTATCTCATGACCTTGTAGTGAATTTCGGGAGAAAAATTCCTTAAGGGGGGGAGAGTTGTGAGACCTTGTACCGTTTCATTTCGATATATATACATATTCGGTGCTTTTCAACACGTTTTGGTGTTTTCGCTTTAATATGCTTATATGTGTTTTAATGCGTGTTTTGGTTTAAATAAGCATGCGGGGTTGGTCCCGGGGGATGCGGGGAGTTACGGTGCGAATTTAAAAATTTTAAAAAAGAAGATATTTTGGAGGCCTATAAATATCTGGATTTAGATATTTTCAAAAGATATTTTCAAAACTTAACGACTAAGTTTTCTCTTTTTTCTCTCTGCCTTCTCTCTAACTTCTCGGGGGCCCGGGGCTTGGTTTTTTACAGACCAACAACCGATCCTTGTTATAGGTATCGTGCTCTACGCATCCATCCGGACAGAATTTCATTCCGACGAAGCTCGATTTTGCACGTGGATCGAGACATCGAGTTTTTGACTTACCGAGGTAGAATTCTAGACTGTGTAGATGTTTAAGGGTGCTATATGTAATTATATACTGTTTCACCATTTAGAAATGCGTGGAAAAGGTGATTTATGTTTTGATAAATTAAGTTTTTAACTTAAAATCATTTTTCGTCATTTTCGGTGGATGGAAATGTGTTTCGAGAGTTTCCTCTCGTGATTTTGGTGTAAGGCTTGGTCGTGTTGATGTCTGTAGACACCCCAATTTGACCCCGCCTAATCTTAGGTGAATCCGATTATGAAAACAGGTGGAATAGTGCCTCGGTACAATACCCAGGAAATGATCTAAGCTTGGTATTTGAACCCGAAACCTTCAAACCAATGAAATTTTGACGAACCATCGAAACTTGTTGCCCAAGTAAGGCGACCGCCAACTTCCATCACGACGACCGCCATAGAACTTTGTAGAAACCCTAGCAAACCATGGAAACTGCCAACTCCCATCATGGCGACCGCCAACTCCCATCATGATCATGGCGACCGCCAACTCCCATCATGGCGACCGCCATAGAAGTTTGTGGAACCTTTCAAAAAAATGGCGACCGCCAACTTGCAAAATGGCGACCGCCAACTTGCAATGTGGCGACCGCCAACTACAAATAGCCTGACGTGTCCCCAATACGTGACAGCATCTCACTGGCTGAAGAACTCTATAAATACCGTACCTCTGGTACGTTTTAGGGTACAGAAAAAATATAGTGGTTTAGTGAGGAATTCTACCAAATTGCCGAGCAATTCCGAGCCCTGACGCCGAAACCCTACCGAAATACTAAGCCTCCAATGTCTACCTTAAAGCCTTGCTTGGATCACCACCTGAGGATTGGGCAATTGGAGCTCATTCCATTGACTTGAGGATTCCCCGACAATCTAGGTATCTTGTTTGGATCCCCGATCTTTCTATACTTCACTTCTCTCCCTTGGGGTGATCGAGTTAATATTCATTTTCAAATTCTTCAATTTCATTAATAGTCAATTTCATTTAATATAAGCAATGTAGTTTGTAGTTTATTGTTTAATATAGTTAGGCTATTTAATGTTAATTTCATTTATAGGCTATTTCATTTTTATTTCGTTTTAATATCTTGTTAAATTCAATTAATTCATCAAAATAGTGCTAATATATCTCTAGCAATTATAATTTGATAATATTGTTAATTGTTATAATCAAAGCACTTACATGAAAATAGTTGTAATTGTCAATATTGCTCCCATTTAATTGTTAATTTTCTCTTAATGTTAATTTAGTTCTTTCTTTATTAGTACTTTGTTTTTTTTATTTTTCTTTTAATTTAATGTTCTAGTATTAATTACATTCATTTTCTTTTAATTAATCTAATTTTCGTTTATTAGCGTTTTATTTTATTTTATTTTCTTATACCATTAATTGAATACTCCATTTTAATTCTTAACTTTCATTTAACAGTAATGTAATTTTCTTAGCATTTACTTTCTTTTTTCTTTTCCTTATAATATAGTTTTATTTTCTTTTTCATGTTTTATTTTTTTAGCTTAATGTAGTTTTCTTTCCATGCATTAATCATTTCTTTTTCATTTCTTTCTTGTAATCTTAGTTTAATGTTCTAGTTTTTATTTTTTATTTTTTATTTTTTTTCTTTTCTGTAGCATTTTATCTCCTTTTATTATTCATTTTATTTTCTTTAATACTAATGTTATATTTTCTTTGCTTTCTCTTTAACGTTAGTTTAAAAGTTCTTTCACTAGAATTTATCTAATTTTTCTTTGTTAGCTTTTATTTTCTTTTAATAATAGTACATTTTTTTCACTCTAGTATTTTATTCTCCTTTTTATCAGCTTGATTTTCTTTTCTTAGTGTTTATTTTATTTTCCATGGCCTTTTTTTTATTAAACCTAAAAATCACAAAAAAGCCTTTTATGTTAGTTCTTATTTTTCTTCTAAATGGTAGTATAATCTTCGTTTTTAGAACTTTTTCGTTTGTCTCATTTCTATTATTTTTCTTTACTCTGTTTAGAAACATAAAATTTAAATAGTGTTCTTTTAAGAAGTTTAAATAAGTATGTCTTTTTTTTATATTTTATTTTTGGCTTAACTAGTCTTTTGTAAGCTTTCTTTTATTCATTTCTTCTTCAAATATTTTAAATTTTAAATATTTGTTTATCTTATTTTCCATGGCCTTTTTTTTTTATTAAACCTAAAAATCACAAAAAAGCCTTTTATGTTAGTTCTTATTTTTCTTCTAAATGGTAGTATAATCTTCGTTTTTAGAACTTTTTCGTTTGTCTCATTTCTATTATTTTTCTTTACTCTGTTTAGAAACATAAAATTTAAATAGTGTTCTTTTAAGAAGTTTAAATAAGTATGTCTTTTTTTTATATTTTATTTTTGGCTTAACTAGTCTTTTGTAAGCTTTCTTTTATTCATTTCTTCTTCAAATTAAAATTTTAAATATTTGCTTATTAATATACAAAATGTTTGTTATTAGATTTTATTGTTTTGGTTAAATTTTTTTTTAACATAAGACTTTTTACATACTTTGCATATGCTTTTAGATAATTTGACAACATGCATATTGTACATATTAGTTTAGGGTTTGATTACTTTATTTCACAATTGTTTGGCATATTTTGTAGTAATCCATGTTTAGGTAATTTTAGCATTCTTTAGCTTATTTTGTTTTTTCATTTGAATCATGATAGTTTAGGATTATTTTTGTTGTGAATATTACATGTAGGAATGTTCCATGTATCGTTTAATTAGAAATTGCATGCCTTAGGACTTAGAATTTTACCCATTTTATTTGCTCTAATTTGGAGTGTTATGTACATATTTTATGTATTTTTCATATTTGATTTTGGATGTTCTCTCTTTGCCCCCATTCTCTTTATATGCATGCATTTGAGAAATTCTATTAAAGAATCAATGATGATTAGTAGAGGCAAACTTTACGGTTGGATGAACAAGGTGCCTAACATCTTTCCCGATTTGTACCTTAGCACCCGAACCCTTTTTCTCTGGTTAACATTTTAAAGATCAGTAGCTAATTTTGTTTTTCTTAGTTTTTCTCAAAAACTAAGTGGCGACTCTATTTTCAACAAAAGGGGTTTTCAAAATTTAATTTTCAAGGTGTTAAAAGATTTTTCTAAACATCATTTGAATTCCTTATTTTTAAACATTTTTTTCAAAATAACCCTTAAATCTCAACGCCACAGTATTTTCTGGCGACTATGCCATGGACTGGTTTTCAAAATCAAATAAGAGGGTTAGACTTAAAAACACCATTGGTTCTTAATAAAATTTCTCATTTGCATTTTCGCATGCATGTGCATTGTTCTCCAAACCCCTTGCCTGCTCGACCTGATGCCCTGAACGTTAATCTATTTCGGAGATTGTTGGGAAGACGGGCAAGCCTTACTGACTGTATGCTATCATAGGTGCAGTAAAAAAGTTTGGACATACTGTTTGACCATGTTCTGCATGGGAGGTATATACCCGATTTTATTCAGAAGATACCCTGTTTGATTGACCAAAATCGGCCTCTTGCATATATTGAACTTAGAACTCTCCCTTAGGTACTATTGACCCTGCTAGGATTATGTGTTTTTCTTTATTGTATATTTTTCTTGCGTATTGTTAGGATTATTTGTTCGGATTAGGTTAGTTCCTTTCTTGGGTTCGACCCGGGCTTTCTGTTATCCCTTTCGGGTTCTTACCCGGGCCTCTTTCCTCACCGTGTTTGATTTTTCTCACCGTAGTTTTCTTCCCAGGGTCGTCATGCCTGTGTTTTGTTTTAACACTTATAGGGTAGTTTTTTTCTCCTCCGGATCATCCCGGGTCGTTGGTTCCCCCCCCCCCCCCCCCCTTGGCATAAGCTCATTTCTTTCAAACCCTTGTCATACCTGTGAGAGTTATTTCCCTACCGTCATGCTACCCATTTTTCTTAGAATCTTTAGGTCGAACCAGTCCAATCAATGTAGCTCTATTTGGCTGCCGAAGTGCTGATGAGCTTTCCCTCTAGAGTTTAGTTAATTTCCCTTCTTATCCTTCATTATGGTTTTCAGGTTCTCCTGTTATGCCGCCAGCATGAACCCGACAGGGGTATTATTTTAGTCTTAGTGTTTATCTGCTCATGATGTGCTATTTTGGGAATCCGAGATATCTATTATCTACTATCTGCTGTAGAATGTTTGCCCGAGAAGTGTTTGATACTGATTATTCTACGTTTTACGATCTAGGTGTTCTCTATGAGTTTACCATTGGGCCGAGAAAAGTACAAAAAGCACACATTTGGGTGAGGACAGGATCAGGCAGACTTTTTAGGGTATCCGAATAGCCAACTAAGTCAGCTAAAATGGTAAAAAACGAGGTGAATCTGGCAGCCCTAATGCGGGCGATCACTGATATACATAGAGCAGTAGAGCAACAGACCCAGGCTCAAGTCCAACGTCAGGCACAGATATGGGCGATTCAGGACTGTATCCCTGTTGTGAACGGGCAACCAGATGACACGAATGAGAATACTGAAGACTTTTGGAATGACAATCAGGTTCCTGATGGACCGCAAGTCATTCCACCACCACCACAGAACCCTCGACAGGTGATAGTTGAGGAAGAAAATACCGCTCAGTCCAGAGAGTCTGCATTAGTTGAGAAAATTGACCGAATGGAGAAAGTCCTTAGAAAAGCAAAAGGAATCGAAGAATATATGCTAGATGTAAGAGGGCTGTGTTTGTTCCCAGATGCTAAACTGCCGAAAAAGTTCAAAATACCAGACATAGAAAAGTTCGACGGAACCGGAGATCCTAAAATTTATCTTCGAATGTATGTTGGTACCCAGTCGCCAATGGAAATTGATGACCAGCTGAAAGCCCAGCTCTTTCACCGATCTCTTTCTGGGGTAGCCCAGAAATGGTTCCTCTCTCTTGATGTAGCAAATACCAGAACTTGAGAGGACATAGCTACGACATTCGTCAACCAGTACAGTTATAATATCCAGTTAGATGTAACTACTCGAGAGTTAGAGACCACTCGTCAGGAGAGCCGAGAGTCTTTTGTCAATTTTCTGACCTGATGGAGGGGTAAGGCCGCCAAGATGACAAATCGGCCCTCTAAGAAAGAATAAGTAAGGATAGTGGTGAAGAACCTGCAGTCCCCATTGAAGCGTTATTTGATCACGCAGCCACTCTCTACATTCGAGTAGTTGTTTGATACCAGAGTTCAGATAAAAGATGCAATCCAGTCTGGGGATATTGAAAAGGCCGAGCCAAGCCAGAAACCCAAGAGGACCTTCTCCACAAATAATCAAAACCAATCTGCTACCACCAATCTCATGTCTTGCTCAAATGAGGTAAACCTGCTGAACCCATCCTCTTCTGCCTAGCAGTCCAATAATGCCCAACAGTCAGATAACAGCTAACAGCAACAGAGGCCAAGGCGGGTGTTTACTCCCCTCAACATTTGTTTATCCACCGCCCTAAATTGACTTGTCGACAAAGGGCTTATCAAACCATTAGACCCTATGCATGTACCCGATCCCCTACTGTCGAGATTCAATGCTTTCCAATATTGTGCCTTCCATCAAGGTCCTGTGCATTTGACTGATAAGTGCAAGAGGCTGCGTCATGAGATCCAAAATCTCATTGACAACAAAGTGATCTCGCCACCATCCGTTGTTCCAAAATTGAACGTAACAACCAACCCCTTGCCGAATCATGCCAGGAAAGCTGGGATAAATTACATATCTTTGGGGGAATTAGAGGACCCAAGCCAGCACATCTGTTCAGTACACCTACCACGCCCACATGTTTTAATAACTGAGGATCAGACAGCATGCTCATTCATGATGATTAGAGGCAATCGAGACAGGATGGAAGAATGAAATGATAATACCTGGGAATGGTATTAACTGATAATTCAAACCTACCAACAAGAGGAGGAGCGCAATGAAGAAGATAACTAGCCATTGGATTACCCGAGTCGATCTTATGGGTTTAGCCATGTGCTTGATGGAACCACCCTTCCCCAACTTTTTGAGGAGGAAGTGTACGTCACAAAATGCAGTCCTACTGGCTGGTAAGAATCGTGTTAAAATCAGATGGAGTAGAGTGGACTAATTTCTGGGCGGCTTGGGAACAGCAAATGAATTTCATTGAAGAGGACATCTGGGAGGAAATTGATAATACATGGGCTATTGAAGATGATGAGGAAAGAAGGGAAAGGGCAACTGTTAGTGACTTAAATGATTTGTGGTTGTTTGAAAGCCCTCAGCATGTAAACGAAGTGAGACAGACTGATAATGTGATGCAAAGGTTCTGGGATCCCGAAGATGGCGTGGAGCACCTAACTAGAAGTGGATGACATTTTAAGCCAGCTCAGCTAGAGAAGGGACAGTCGAGTGGAAAAGGGAAAGAGACAGAGCAAGAGGAGGAGGATGATGTTGTATTGAGACATTTGAAAAAGACATAAGCCAACATTAGTATCTGGGGCTTATTGTTGGCTTTACATAAGCACAGACAAGCTATTTTGAGGGTGTTAAACAAGGCCAGTGGCCCAATAGATGCAACCCCCGAGTAGCTCATTGGGCTTATTTTGCCAGCTGCCGAACCAAAAGTTATTTCCTTTTTTGATAAGAATTTACCTACTGAAGCAAAAAGTCACAACAAGCCGCTTCACATCACCGTCAAGTGCCTAAAAAAATGGGTCCCAATAACCGTCATTGATAATGGGTTTGCCTTGAACGTTTGCCCATTGAGAACGATCGTCTACTTTGGGATGAGGCCAGACTAGTTCACTCCCTGCAATCAAGGAGTACTAGGATTGGTGTCATTCACCATTTTAGTAGGACCTCTGGAGACATCAGTTGAGTTTCACGTGCTAGACATACCGGCCTCCTTCAATCTGCTGCTGGGCAGGCCGTGGCGGCATGACCCAAATGTCCAGGCGGTACCAACTACCCTTCACCAAAAATTGAAATTGATAAAGAACGGGACAGTTTTGACTATCTACGGAGAAGACAACATTCACCTTCCGAGAGGAGGAGAGGGCACAACTCTGTTGGAAGTTCAGCACAGTGAAGATGATGTGTTGATCAGTGATTTTTGATTTGATGAAGAATAGGCTGTTCAGGTGTTGATGAATGAAGAAAAAAGGTATGTCAACCTGCGGGCTGTAACGATAATGAGGAAAATGTCTTTCTTTCCGGGCATGGGATTGGGACGTAAATTGCAAGGAATTTCGAAACCCATTCAGGTATTACCGACTTTGCACCGTTTTGGTCTCGGGTATAAACCAATGGAAGAAGATCTGGAAGGGCCTAGAAGGGGACAAAAGGCCAATTATTCCAGGACGCTCAATGGGTACTTCATCAAGGAAGGGGAAGATTTCCCATATTACAGTTTTTCAGAGCCATGGATCGACAAAAAAACCAATCAAAAGCTGCCAGGGTTGGAGATCTTTTTCAACCACTAGATGTTTTACACGGAAGAGGAAGAAACAGTGGAAGGAGAGAAGGAAGAAAAGAGGGTTCAGGAAGAAGATTGGGCCAACAAACTTGACGGTACCGACCTGGGAGTACTGTTCAACGAGAAGATAGCTCAGCTACATATAACTGAATCAGACTGCTTCATGATGGGCTTCAGCGCACCGGAAGATTGCACAAGGCTCATCATCGACGCGGCTGCAAAAGAAGTGAAAAACTGGACCCTCGAATCTTGTGATACGCAGGTTGTCTATCCTGAGTCCAAGTTTGAGTCAAAATCTATAATCGAGGGCACATCTGTTGGTGCTCCTCTCCCAGCTTTTACCATCGAGTTTGTAATCCCCTCGGTTGTTAATGAAATGAACAAGATTTCTGGCTTCTCTGCTTTGTTTGATTTATTTCATACGCTTTCTGATGATTTTAAATTCGATGGGGATATCCCCGAAAAAATAAAACTTTTAATAAAAAGAGAAGAAGAAATGCGTGCCCAACCAATAATTGAAGAAACTTTGTTAATAAATTTGGGTAATGAAACTAACCCGTAAAATATTCAAATTGGTTCTTCTCTATCCTTAGTTGAGCAATTAATAACTTTATTAAAAGAATTCAAAAATGTATTTGCGTGGTCTTACGAAGATATGCCTGACATTGATCCTGACATTGTCCAACACCATATCCCCTTATACCCTGATGCTAAATCGGTCAAACAGAAGTTAAGACGGATCCAGCCAGAATAGGCTTTGAAGATCAAAGAAGAGGTTGCCAAACAGATCAATACTAGATTCCTGATGGTAACCGAGTATCCGAAATGGGTAGCCAATATTGTACCTGTTTTAAAGAAGGAAGGTCGTATCTGAGTCTGCATGGATTTTTGGGACCTCAACAAGGCCAGTCCGAAGGACGATTTTTCACTGCCATACATTGATGTCTTGGTAGATAGTACAGTAAGGCACGCCTTGTTGTCATTTATGGATGACTTCTCTGGATATAACCAGATTCTGATGGATCTCGAGGATAGAGAAAAGATGACCTTCACTACACCATGGGGCACCTATTGTTATCGTGTAATGCCGTTTGGTTTAAAGAATGCAGGGGCAACCTATCAAAGGGCTGCCACTACCATATTGAACGACATGATACATAAGGAGGTCGAAGTGTACGTGAATGATATGATAGTCAAATCCAAGGATCGGGATGGTCACATCGTAGCACTGCGAAAATTCTTCGAAAGGATTTAGAAGTATAAGATGCTGCTCAATCCACAAAAGTGTGCCTTTGGGGTTACTGCCGAAAAAATGCTTGGATTTATGATCACTCAACGGGACATTGAAGTCAACCCTTCAATGATCAAAGCAATCCTGGGAATGCCTCCTCCAAAGACCGAATGAGAAGTCAGGGAATTTCTGGGTAAAATACAGTTCATCAGTCGATTCATTGCAAAACTAACAACTACCTACGAGCTGCTCTTCCGCCTGCTAAAGAAAGGAATCAAGTTTAAGTGGGATCAGAAATGCCAAAACGCCTTCAATGCCGTACGAGAGTATCTGCAAAATCCTCCTGTTCTAGCTCCTCCCGAACGTGACAGGCCACTGATCCTCTACCTATCAATGAATGATTCAGCTATGGGATGAATGCTGGCACAAAAAGGAGAAACTAAAATCGAAAAGGTTGTCTATTACTTAAGCAAGAAGATGACTGGGTCAAAAATACGGTACACGCCACTAGAAAAAACATGTTGGGCCTTGGTGTGGGCTTCCTAAAAACTGAGACACTACATGTTATCTTTCACAGTAAATATCATTTCCCGAATGGATCCATTGAAATTCTTATTTGAAAAGTCAGCACTGACAGGAAGGTTGGCTCGATTGTTGCTGTTGTTATCGAAATTTGATCTTCGGTATGTCACCCGAAAGTCAGTCAAAGGCAAAGCAGTGGCAAAATTCCTGGCCGACCAACCAGTTGAAGGAGGCGAAGACACAGAATTCCAGTTTCCTGACGAACAGCCAATGAAAGTTGGGGATGACAAATTGACTCTATATGTTGATGGCGCATCCAATCAATATAGCTACGGAATAGGAGTCCTCCTTGTCACTCCCGGTGAATCGCGTGTCCCCTTATCATTGAAGCTCAATTTTGAAGTCACCAACAATTAGGCTGAGTATGAAGCATGTTTAGCTGGATTTGAGGCATCCTTAGGACTAGGGGTAAGGAAGCTTGAAGTCATAGGAGACTCAGCACTAGTGGTTTCACAAGCTAAAGGAGAATGGAAGGTCAGGGATGTAACCTTGATTCTATATCATCAAGAACTAGAGAAGTTGATACCATGCTTTGAATCGGTGATCTTCACCCACGTACCAAGACTGCAGAATAAGTTCGCCAATGCTCTGGCCACCCTAGCATCCATGATTGACATACCACTCGGAGTCCGAATGAGGCCTTTGATAATTGAACAGAAAAGAAAGTCGGCATATGAAATGACAACCGCAATTGAGGATAGCACTGATGATCTTCCATGGTATTTTGACATTCAGAACTTCGTGCAGAAGGGAGGGTACCCTAAGTTTGCCAACAAGAAGGACAAAAGGGAAATACGAAGATATCTGCACAATTTATCATTTGTGGTGGCAGATTATATAAACGAGGACATTTTGGAGTCAACAGGTTGTGTGTAAACACTGAAGAGGGCCAAAAATTAATGAATGAAATATGCGCAGGAGTTTGTGGGCCACACATGAGCGAAAATATGTTAGCCAAGAAAATCCTACGACAAGGATACTTTTGGATGACAATGGAGACAGACTGCATCCAGTTTGTGCAGAGGTGTCATAAGTGTCAGATTCATGCAAATCTTATGCACGTTCCCCCATCTCAGCTGTACAACCTGATGTCACCATGGCCATTCTCAGTATGGGGCATCAATGTGATTGGTAGAGTAACACCGAAGGCATCCAACGGATATGAGTTTATCTTAGTGGCCATTGATTATTTCACCAAGTGGGTAGAAGCAGCCTCCTACTCGGTATTGAAAGCCTCCCATGTTGCTAAGTTTATTAAGCGAAACATCATTTGTCGATACGGAGTTCCCCACGAAGTCATATCAGATAATGACTCACACTTTCAAGGAGAGGTCCTGGATCTTTTCAAAGATTATCGAATAGTGGCTCACAAATCTTCGCCATATCGGTCGCAAACCAACGGAGCAGTCGAGGCAGCAAACAAGAACATCAAGAAAATTCTACAAAAGATAATCAACTCACACAAGGATTGGCCAGATCATTTACCATTTGTGCTTTGGGGATACCAAACGTCGATCAGAATTTCAACTGGAACTACGCCATACTCTTTAGTGTATGGGATGTAAGCCGTGCTTCCCATTGAAGTGGAAATCCCTTCACTAAGAGCAATGGCCGAGGCTCGTATTCCGGAAGTAGAATAGCAGAGGAACCGAGTGGAAGAGTTGCTCTTGTTTGATGAGAAAAGGTTGCAGGCTCTATTTAATGTACAAGGTTACCAAAGGAGGATCGCTCGAGCATTCAACAAAGAGGTCAAGACCCATGATCTCAGAGAAGGGGATTTAGTTCATAAGGAAATCAGAGCTCCTATCTTTGAACCAAGAGGCAAATTCAAGCCAAACTGGTCTGGACCGTTCCTTATCAAAACCATCATGACCGGTGGTGTAGTTATTATTATGGATTTGGACGGCAATGCGTTCTCCACTCTAGTAAATCTCGATCAACTCAAAAAGTACTATTCTTGAGGTAAATATAAAGATAAAATAAAAGCTCGCTGAGTTGAAAACTGAAAAGACAACTCTGGAAAAAGTTAGAGCAGCCCGCAAGATCGAAAACCCGAAAGGGCGACCTAGGCAAAAGTTAGGGCACTGCAAAAGGAAAGTGTCAATACCCGAGCAAAAATCGAACTTGAACTACGTTATGGCCTAATTCCATCTTTTTAGGATACATAGGCAGCTTCTTTTAAGAAGTCCGGCCGCACTCTTCGTTTTTAATTATCTTTGAATTTGAGTAAGACCAATACAAATTAATTTTTGGATTTTGATAATAAAAACATTCAGGCTTTGATAAATTTGAACCATCTTAAACATGAAGTGGTAATTTTTCATTACTACAAAGTTCTTAAATAAAGGGAGGGCACACAGGTCCCAAACACTACAAAATAAAAAAAGAAAGTTGTGAAATTTTTGAAATAAAGCAGAGATCCTCAAATCCATGTCCTTTTCGCTGCCTATTTCCCCTCTTCCTTATCCTTCTTCTCCCTATTTTGTGATAACCATATTTTGTATTCAGCAGAAAGCTCAGGACATAGCAACTCCTGCATCTCCATCAACGAGCGGGATGGCCATGCATCCTGATACAGTGCCAGAAACGGGGTCCGCAGTACAGACGAAGATAAACAGCCTCCGATATGGTGAGGGATGACTTGACTATGATCGAACTGTCGCATGATCCGACAGGGGTAGTAGAAAGTAGTCTGACGAAGGCCGACCAGCAAAACACCAGGATGATCCATAGTGGTCAGAGTCATGGCAGGGATCCGCTACCAAGGGCACTGCCAGGTAATGTCTGGGCCGATTAGAGAGGAAAAATACTGTCACCAAGCTGCCTTAGTGTCACATATCTGATAACGGGGGCGGTAAAGGAACGCAACGGCATTGTGCCTATCAGTGGGAGGCTTCTGTACAAAGTTCACCTTCTCCATCCGCCATATCGGTAGCAAGAATTAGAACAGTGAGAGAAAGGGTTTGTGGTATGACAATGAACTTGATACAGAGAAAGATGTTGAGCTTACCTAAAGAAGTAAGGAGTTGCCAGCAAAGGTGGTAGTCACACCACGATGAAAAGCGTCTAGGCCCAGCAGTGTCTCAGCTAAAACATGCAGCACGAAATCCCTCCCCATCCACATCTGTCCTGCAATGTCAACCAAAGCGCAACTAACTCGCCCAACAAGAGGGACAAGAAGATACTAGGCTAGAAAGCATAAGCAAAGTGTGTAGCGTCGCCATAGCTAAAAACCAAGGTCACTGTGGTCGCTGGTGGGACCGAATCTATCAATAATCCAGGAAATGTCAAGGCAGTCACCCAAGGTTAGAAGAGAAGCCTCCATCCTAGACAGACCGCAGAGTTGCATCACCTGTTGCCGAGCCGAGAAAAAAGGGGTGGGAACAATAACTGAATTTCATGGAGTCAAGTCTAGGATGGCAGCAAATTCCTCTACAGTGGGGCAGAGTTCTTCAAGGCCAAACCAAAAGACGTGAGACTGCGGATCCAATAGTTGAGTAGCAGCCGACAATAAGGAACTGTTAATCTCTACGGCCCTCAGTGAGAAAAGGGCATTCAAGCCAATGGGGAGAAGTTCAAACGTTCAATAGGGGAAATTGCTTCAATCCATAGAGAAAGAGGAGAAGTCATCTGAGTTGGAATAATAGTAAATGGGGCCTTCAGGGCTATATTTATAAGGTTGAAAAGGCAGGAAATCAAAATTTTGGCATAAGGCCCATTCAAAGTGGCGACCGCCGTCTTAAAAGTGGTGACCGCCAACTCCAAAAAGCACAATACGGTGACATCATTCCTTTGACTAGGCGACCGCCATGTCATATTATGGCGACCGCCATGTTTGAACATGGCGGGTGTGGGTCAGTTTGCAGTTTGTGTAATCTGTATTAGTTGTGGCATCTAAACTATGCATCCAAGGCTGTTTGAGTAGTAAATAAAGGGAAATCATGCAACTGATGAATAGATAAATGGCACTAAGGCCCAAAATACATCAAAAACATATCGAATATGTCAGAATAAAAAATTGGGGCACCCAGGCCCAACAAACAGCAAAATTGGGACACGCAGGCCCATGGATCAAATAAGTGTATGTAAGTATGTCAAACTGAGGCACGCAGGCCCATCAAAGTAAATGTATCAGAAAATAAGTAAAACTGGGGAAGGGGGAAGCTCTCTCTCTCATGTGTGCCTCGAGCAGACTCGACGGGAGAGGCCGGCCTCCTCCAAGCTGTCATCCTCGAAGAGTCTGTCGAAGTCATCACCGTCGTCACTGCCAGAGGAAGAGACAGCTCTGGATTGGCTCCGAGCAGACGAAACTGACCCTCTGAAATGGGCTCGAGAAGATACCCGAGACCCACAGCCTCAAATGGGAGCTGGGGCCAGAATAGGAGGCCTAACCAGAGCCTGCGGCGGTACAATGTCTGTGGCTGGAACTGGAGGCTGCCAGGAAGAGGGGTACAACTCAAAACAGAATAATGATAAAGAGTGCAGAAGAAACCGAAAAGGACATGCAAACTACTTACAATAGCCACAGGCGTGAAAGCAACACTGGCTGCTCGCATCGAGGCATCCATCTGCCGGACTAGAGCTCTCAAGCCAGTAACGATCAGCATAGTACGGTCTAGCCAAGCCTGATCGATCTGCAAAGAAGAGAGCAGTTCAAGAGAAATGAACAAATAAAAGAATAAGTAGCTGAAGGAAAAGTAAAAGACGAACCTGGCCAATATCAGCCCTGACCTCTAATGACGGTGGAACAGGAACCGACAAAGGGAATGGGAAGCCATATACCACGGTCTGGATATCCCACGGAATCTCTGGACCCCTCATCCCCCTGCACCCCCAGCAGTAGATGCATCTCCACCAGCAGCAGCTCCTGCTCCGGCACCGGTAGCTGCACCAACACCAGCTCCCTCATCCTCTGGTGCTCGCCTCCTCCTGTCACCAGCCGGGCCAGGTCCTAGTGGTCCCATCAGATGAGCCCGGGCCCAGGCCGTATAATCTCCCTCCACTATGAGCAGCTCCATAGCCGGGGTCCCCACTGTCTCTAGGAGAAGGTCGACCCGGCTTAGATGATCGGTCCGACGCATGCAGGCTAGAGGAACCATCGGTATGCAAAAATGGTCCAGGGCGAGTGACTGGCAGACCACCTGCTCTCCTAGATAATACTCCCAACCAAATGAACCCTCTAGCAGGATCTACCTGGAAGCGATATCCCGGCTGCGCATCAGATCTGCGCCGGCCCGATCCTCCACGCCCCTCTAGACATCCCAATGAACCTTCAACAGTTCAAAGTATAGTATAATGCAAAGAACAGTAAGCCATACAGTGTGATGAACAGTGTGCAGTATTCAGTGTCCCAGTGCAGTGAAAGGAATGAAAAACAGTGCAGTGCAGCGCAATGAACACTACAGTAGCAGTATAATGCAAAAAGTGGTGTACAGAATAGTAAGCAAAGATACCTGGTCAGGGGACAACCGGTCCAAAGACACCCGAAATCGATCAAGGTCCTTCCCTCTGGCTCTCTTCCCCTTTAACCCTCAAGGCCACTTGGCTGCTCGGGAAATAACCAGAGGGTCTACAGATGAGTTCGCCTGGACATGAAGCCCGAGGAACTCATAGGTCCATAACTGCAAAGAAGAAGATGTCAGCAAACGGATAACGGGTAAACAGAGATAAATAAAAATGCGCAGAAATTAAATCATACCTCCTAGACCGTCCAGTATCCCCCAATACTGAGCTCTGGAGGGAATCAGGTCAGTGTCCGCATAAAACTGTTGAGGGTGGCGAGAGCTGTTCCTCCCCAGTCGTAACTGGCAACCCGGTCAAGTCGAGCAAGTCTGCCTAAATAATGCAAATGGACAGTATTCTCCTTATTCGAGAACAAGGAGGTACCGAACATATACATAAGAAAACCCCGGGCGACCCACTCGAAGTGACGGGGCTCGGTGCAGATGAAGTGTTTGAATCTCTCGAAGAACCACGTATATATGACGCGGTTTCTATCCATCTGGGCAGGAACATCTCCGAGGAAATATGTCAGCACATCAGTAGAGCTAGCTGTTAGGAATGTATACTGAAAAACCATTCTTTTTAGGTATTTTATTCTTGATCCCTGGCATATTAATGAGAAATATTTGAGATGTTTTTGCATTCGTGGTTTCATTTTTATATTTGTGATGAATGAATACATAGTCCGTATATTCTGTCCAGTATTTGACACAGTGCATGCTGCATGGAAGATCGGGTCATAAGTTCGGACAGATTATACAGGTAGGCTCACAATCGCAGTGGACCCGGGCATTCCATTGGTACGATTGTAGTACATCGTTATAGTAGC
>JAULJZ010042940.1:0-14421 GCA_032270985.1 Heliamphora pulchella
TCATGTATGTCCTGTAAACAATCTCAATTTGCACAATTAGATACATAAGTTTGTTATCATCAAAATCGGTTATTGAAACCTTATTAGGCCAACACTAAGGTTCAACCCCTATGCTCACATATACACCATATACTCATACTCAATAAACTATCATGTTCATGTTATCAAAACATCTAAACACACACAATCAAGCACACGCAATCAACCTTATAAGGTGATACACCCTCTTCCCACAGCTCTTAGGTATTCGAACCCAGAGCTCTGATAGCATTTGTAACGCCCCACACCCCGGGGTGTCACTCTCAAGATAACGAGACATACATGCATTAAATATATTGCCCTCAGGCTTATAACACAGTTCCAAAACCAAAAGAAACATATACAACATAATGTGGTCCAAAAAGAATAAAAATGGAGACTAATGATCCTCTGCCCGAACTAGCTCCTCCATATTAACTTGCGTGATCGTATGCACCTGAAAAAAAATATTTTCCAATCCTACACCGTGAGCCAAAACTCAGCAGAAACTAGACAAATATGAAATAAAGGCTATGCCAGCAGAGAAATATGTATGTTACGACTCTCCCGAGCCTCAAAAAGAGTTTTACGTGATCAAAATAAATTGCAAAGAGATATGAGATGTTTTGACTCACACGAGCCTCAAAAATAGTTTGAGGAAAAGAAACATATGCAACACATACAACCCACACAGCACACGCAACACCTGCAACCCGCTCAACACACGCAACACATGCAACTTCAAAACCGTGTATGAACACCTCATTTCACATAACAACATCATCCCCAAAGAACAACAACAAAACAAAAACAAACCCCCAAGGCTATATCACGACTAGCAAGAAAAGAAAGAAAAACACCCCACATAGGAGTTTAGTCGACTGAAACACCCCATTCAGTCGACTGAAAAGCTACTAGAATTTCACGAATTTTCTAGTGTCTCAAGTCAGTCGATTGAACTTCGAAAAACCCTAGCGCCGCCGGGAAAACGTCCACAAAAACATGTATAAACCCGAATCATAACAACCAAACTCGCATTTTATGAAATTCAAGGACATACACAAGTCCACAACTTCAAAAAGAAATCGAAAAACGCATTTAAAAACCTTCCGTCCAACCAAAAAAAAACCCAAAACATGTTTTAAGAACAAAAATAAACTTTTTCAAACATAAATTGATTTTTCATGCATTTCTAAATAGTAAAAACACATACAATTCCACGTAGCACCCTTTTAAGACATGAGAATCTAGGATCCTACCTCGCTTAGTTAAAAACTCGATGCCTCAAAAAATGAACCTCGTCGAAACGAGGTTCTGTCCGGATTAACACGAAGCTCTCGGTGTAGATAGTAAGGTTTCGCTACTCGATCGCCAAAAACCAAGCCCCGGGCCCACCAAAAACTAGAGAAAAGGCAGAGGTTTCGGTTTGGTTGAGAGAAACAAAAATATCTAAGGGCTAGATATTTATAGGGCTCACCAAAAAGTTTTCCAACTTTTTGCCACAACACCCAAACGGTCCCGACATCCAACCCAACATGTATTTCTAAGCTCGAATATGCATAAAACACGCATAAACATTCTATACCACAACGATTTAAAACAATAATTAACATGTTGAAAAACATGATAAAATTGAAACGGGTTAGGGTCTCACAAATGGAGTCATCACTTGATTTTTGAGAAAAATCAAGAAAAAAAAAAATGAGTCACTGATCTTTAAAACGTTAACCAGAGAAAACAAGGGTTCGGGGGCTAAGGTACGAACTAGGGAAGGTGCTAGGCACCCCGTTCGCCCAACCATAAGGTTGGCCTCTACTAATCATTATTGGTTCTTAATTAGATTTCTCAAATGCATACAAATACAGAAAATAGGGGTGGAGACAGAACATCCAAAATCAAATAGCAAAAATACATAGTATATGTATATACAACGCCAAATAAAACAAGTAGCAAAAGACAATCCTAAATCCTACGGCATGCAATTTCTAACTAAAAGATACATGGAGCAAACCGCATGGTATTGATAAAGGTATAGAAACAAAGAAAATCTAAACATGTTGAAAATACGCTAATAAAATTTATGACAAAGAGCACAAAGTATAAGCGAGGAAAATAAACTAAAACAAGTCATAAATTCTAAATATGTCATGAAACTAAAGTGGAAGTACCTAACCTAGTCTATTACTAACGAAAATATTAGAAATAACAAACTATGCTAGTAAAATAAATCATAATTTAATCAAACAACTATAACGAGGTAAAACTCAGAATAAAATAAAATAAAAGAATGTGAGCACAATATTGACTATTATGATCACATTAATATTGAAGCCGGAATATCGCAATCATAATATCACAGATTACGATACAAGGAATATAGGCAACATTGCTAAATTTCAATAGAATAATACAATAATGATAATGTACTATAAAATAAGGAACTAGAATCTACGAAACAATGAAATCTGATCAAACTATAGAAAAAGAAAAACTAGTTTGAAACTAGAATAAAACATGCTTTAGATTTAGAAATTACTAACTAAGCACAAAATTAAGAAGTATGCATGCAATCAAAAATGTAACCCGAGCTCTTCACATAAGAAGAGAGTGAAGAGAGAAGCGTCAGAGATCTTATAGAATACCTAAACCGTAACCCGGGTGAATCCTCAAGTCAGGAAAATAATGCTCAATTGTCCGATCCTCGAGGAATGCTCCAATTCTAATCAGTAAGTCAGGAATTCGGCAGAGTATAGGCATAATGCAGTTCGTAAGTCCGCGAAGCAACAGGGTGCCGACATCAAAACTTGTACTCTCTCGGTACTTCGGCAGAGTATCTCTCACTCAAAATTCGTGTACTGAAAAACGTACCAGGGGTACGATATTTATAGAATTCATCGACCAATGAGATGTTGGCACGTTTTGGGACACATTAGGGTTTTTCAAGGTGGCGGTCGCCACATCATGAGTTGGCGGTCACTACTTCAGGAGGGTTTTCACAAGCTTCTTGTGGCGGTTGCCACTATGCAAGGTGGCGGTCCCATGGTTGGAGTTGGCGATCGATACTTCAAGCTAAGGTTTCCATAAGTTTCTCAAACGATCGCCACAGTACAAGGTGGCAGCCCCATGGTTACAAGGTGGTGGCTCTAGGTTCAAGTTGGCAGCTAGAGGTTTGGACATTATCGGTTCACTGGTTCAAAGATTTTGATCATTTGGTTCGAACACTGAGTTTGGATCACTTATCGAGGATCGTTCAGAAGCACCATTCTGCTTGTTTTCATCATTGACTTCACTCGGATTAACCTAAGATTGGCAGGGTCAAATTGGGGTGTCTACACTGACATCCCATTCTTTTAGAATGTAGATATGGAAAATGACTAGGGGTATATTTTGGGCCCGACAAGGCCCGATCGTGGATCGGGCGAGCCAAGCCCAGCCTGAACCCAATGGGGTCGCGTCAATCTCCGGGCTGGGCCAAGCTGACCTTTTTTTGTCCAGTAGTCGGCACAGGCCACAGGCGGGCCGTGGGGCTTTTAATTTTTTTTCTTTTTTTTTTGTTTTTTTGTTTAATTTGTTATATATTATTAGTTGTAAGTTTATAGTTTATTATTAGTTATTAGTTATTACTTTATTATTTACTTATTATTATGATGTTATATTTTATTAGTTAATAAATTTATTGTCACACTCCAAATTCCGGGTCACGTGAAACACCCATAACAATCGTATAAATACCCAACACGATGTTTACTCATAAAGTAAAACACATGCATTAAATATAACTGCTAAAAAGGCTTACATTATACGATTTTAACACCAAAAAACATGTTATAAGCATACATGATCAAAAAGAGAAAAAAGGAAGACTACAGATCTTTTGCCCCAACCGGCTCCTCCAGATCAATCCACGTGACCGGTACCTGAAAAATATTTCAAATCTCACACCGTGAGTCAAAGCTCAGCAGAAACTAGACAAGCATGAAATAAAAGTTAAACATGCTAGGAAAAATGTTGTGCGATTTTCAATTCACACGAGCCATAAAAACGGTTTTCAAAACGGTTTTATATCTGAACTCATACGAGTCTCAGGAGAAAAATACTTGAAAAATGGTTTTATATCACTGCTCATGCAAACCTCGAAAATAGTTTGATTTATAGATACTACAATGCTTCTCAAGCAAAGATCTACGAGCCAAGACTCCCACGAGCCCCACATACAACGCATGCCATTCACATAACGCAACACATGCAGAATTAACATATATCTTCACGGGGTAAAATTGTTGGATCATATACGCCCTCAATACATATCTTCACGAACTTTCACCGTATAGCCAATATCCGCCCTCATCACACATCTTCACAGGCTTTCACTGTAAGACCAATATTCGCCCCAATATATATATAAATATATATGGACTTTCACCGAGGGACCAATATCTGCCCCAACTAATATATCTTTATGGATTTTCACCGAGGGATCAATATCCGCCCCAACATATGTATCTATTAAACCAGAGCTTTAGAAGAACCATGACCACATAAGATCACATATGACTCCATAAGACCACATATCCGTCCTACAACATGTATGAATAAAACTAACTGGAGTTTTATAAGCAGCAAAGCACGTATAACCACTGCGTTCCACATAACCTGTCACGACATCACATGCCACACCCTTGACACAACCAACAACATACAGAACAAGACCTACCTAAAGCCCAACTCCAAACCTATAACAAAACGATTTTTACCAAAATCCCATCTTTTCCCAAACCACGACAACCCCGAGGATGACAACAAAACGAGCCACCACAGCCCCACCACGACCAACCAAAACTAGAAACGACACCCACCCCTCTTCATGAGTGCAGACAGAACCCCATAATTCAATCGCCTAAAAGGCACTAGAGGAGAGCTAGTCGATTGAACCCTATAAATTTAACTAACCAAAAAGCCACAACAAAACACCTAAAACATCAAAACGCCCAACAGAAGACATCAGTCGATTGGACCCCCACCTAGTCGACCAAAACAAGCTATTGGAATTTCAAAAATTCCCCTAAAACACTGGTCAATCGACTGAACCACCCGAATAACGATCTAGTCGACTAAACCACCCAGTTCAGTTGACTGACCCCAGGCGAAAACCGTTTTTAAGCTACAGGTTCAGCCATCTTAACCCCAAATCGAAGCCTCTAAATTACAATTATGGGTAAGCCTCTAAACCCCAGGCGAAAACTCGGACATACCCTAGCCCAAGACTACCACAATACTGTGGGAGGCATGACTGCCAAGACCTTTGAGAACTCATACCGGTAGAACCAGGACAACTTTAATCTTAGAAGACAAGTTATGAAACTGGTTCAACCTACCCGCATATATATAAGGCTACAGTAGGGACCTAAGGAGTAATTATGGGTAAGATTTCCTGCGGAACACGGATACGTATCAGCGGTTTTTGCAATTAAACAAACCTCATAGCGGTATCTGTAATTATAAAAAATCAGCAGCGATTTCTACAATTTTCATAAAATACTAAATTACAATTCACACCACTAAGAAACTATAATTACACTCTAACCCATAATCTCAAGACCATATAACATTGAGCTCCAGTTATTAAATGCTTACCATTTCTCCTCACATTAAGATTTTTGATACCTTCTAATTAAATTTAATTACTAATAATTTAATTTAATCGGTATCTTGATATTTTTTAAGCCCTTGTGCTTAACTTATTTGACCGTCGAATAATCAAATCCACCTATGGTGTTTGGTCCGATCAAAACTAATAAGCTTTCTTAAAGGGATATCATCAATCCTAATCCTTCGAGACCTAAATTCCGTCAATAATTAATAATTGCCATATAAATAATACTGCTATCCAACTCACTGTGAATATAAACTCATATAAAATTGTACCCTCTAATGAATCAAAATAACGAATATTAAATATATGCAAATCAATAATTATTTCTGGATTAAGAGGATAAGCACTATTCATAATAACTTTGGGTGTGAATTAATTTATATAGTCAGTATAAAATTAATTATCCCAAATCTCCCGTTCAATACACACAAAGTGTACTAACACAGAGAGTCGGAATAATAGACGACGCTATTATCTATTTTTCGTAACTAAGACAAGCCTACTAAAATCTGTGCTACAGTCTTATCGATGGTATGTCTATTTCAATCTAAATTATGAACATAAAACTTATATTCTGCAAGAATCTAAAATCTGATCTTTTGTGTGTAAGTCGTACTCTACACACTAGATTAAATACTATATAGAATATCGAACATCTACGTATAACATTAAAGAAATGATACACATACATTACTCATAAAGATTCTCATAAAATAAAAAATAAATTTTATTAAAAAATAAAATTAAATACTAAAAATATGATTTTCAGTATACTAACCCTAAAAATCTCCCACTTATACCCAAAACCATGGTGCCATATATCTAACTCCCACGTCCTCTACATGACTATTAAAAGTCTTAACCGGTAAGCTCTTTGTAAAGAATTTGCAAGGTTGTCTCCTGATGCAAGCTCTATGTCTGACTGAAAATCTGAATCTGTGTACCCTAAAGGTACTAGACTGTCTACCTGGTAAATTAATATATAATCCTTAGTCCTTTTCAGATACTTGATTATATTCTTTACCGTAGTCCAATGCTCATGTCCTGGGTTAGACTAATATCTGCTAATCATGCCAACCGCAAAGTAGATGTCGGGTCTAGTGCAAAGTATAACATACATGAGACTTCCTACTGCCGAAGCGTAAGGAACTACCTTCATCTTCTCTATCTCATCAGGTGTCTTAGGACACTGATCCTTGGATAGAGTGATTCCATGCCTAAAAGGGAGAAATCCTTTCTTGGAATCCTGCATGCTAAAACGAGCAAGGATATCATCGATATATTTTGTTTTTAATAAGCCCAACATCTTTTGTTTCTGATCTCGCACAAGCTTGATTCCAAGGATGTGACTGGCTTCTTCTAAGTCCTTCATATCAAACTGCCCAGATAACCATACTTTAACAATAGATAATGCCCCACATCATTTTTTATGAGCAAGATATCGTCTACATAAAGTACTAGAAAAATCAGCACCACGTTTCTTGTACACACAGGACTCATCTGGACTTTGATCAAAATCATAAGACTTAATAGCTTGATCAAATCGAGTGTTCTAAGATCTCGATGCATGCTGAAGTCCATAAATAGATCTTCTAAGTTTACACAACATGTGTTCCTTACCCTTTACAATGAATTCGTCTGGTTATATCATATAGATACACTCGTCAAGACTTCTGTTAAGGAAAGCAATCTTAAAATCCATTTACCAGATTTTGTAATTGAAATGAGCGGCAATGGATAAGAGAATCCGAATAGACTTAGGTATGGCTACCGACGAAAAGGTTTTCTCATAATCAATCCCTTCTTTCTGAGTAAACCCTTTAGCAACAAGCCTAGCTTTGAAGGTTTTAACCTTTCCGTCTACTCCTCTCTTCCTCTTGTAAATCTACTTGCATCCAATGGGTGTTATCCCTTCGGGTGGTTCTACAATGTTTCAAACCTGATTGGAATACATAGATTCCATCTTTGAATTCATGACCCTTTGCCAAAGATCTACAACTTTGTCTTGAAGTGCTTCATTGTAGTTATAGGACTCGATATCTTATTCTGCCAGAATCCTATCAAAAGACTTTCTCAAGAACATAAACCGGTCAGGTTGATGAATAACCCTCCCACTAGGACGAGGCACTACCTGTATATGTGTACTAGTAGTAACATGCTGTGCAGAATCAAAACCCTGTGCATCAGCACCGTATTCTTGATTTGCACCTGTCCCGATAATCCTCCCACTACGACGAGGTAATGAGATATCAGTGACTTGTTCTTCTGTTCTATTGATAATTTCTCTCAGTTCTTCCAGAATAATAATGCTTTCGGGCCTATAATCCATAATATAATCATCTTCTAAGAATCGGGCATTGGTGCTAACAATGACCTTATGATCCTTAGGATTATAAAACAAACCACCATTCGTTCCCTTGGAATACCCTACTAAGAAACAGACTTCTGTCCTCGGTTCTAACTTACCCACATTTTCTTTCAGCACATGTGTTGGACACCCCCAAATCTGAATATGTTTTAGACTAGGCTTACGTGCGGTCCATAATTCTGTGGGAGTAGAAGGTACTGACTTAGAAGATACAAAGTTCAGGATGTAAGCTGTTGTCTCTAAAATAAGTCCCCAAAATGAATCGGGTAAACTTGAATAACTCATCATGGACCTTATCATTTCCATAAGAGTCCTATTTTTTCTTTCAGCTACACCATTTTGCTGCAGAGTGGTAGGTGCAGTCAACTGGGATAATCCCCTCTGATGATAAGTAGTCCTTAAACTCTCCAAAGAAGTATTTTCCACCATGGTCGGATCGTAGTGATTTGATACTTTTACCCAGACGCTTCTCCGCATCTGCCTTGAATTCTTTGAATTTCTCAAAGCATCAGATTTACGGTACATCAGGTAAATGTGTCCATACCTTGAGTAATCATTAATAAAACTAATGAAGTACTCAAAGCCACCTCTAGTCCGAATTGTCATAGAACCGCATACATCAGAATGAACCAGCTCCAACGGTTCTTTAGCTCCATAGCCTTTGGCTGAAATGGGCCTCTTGGTCATTTTACCTTCTAAGCAAGATTCAAAAACTGGAAGTGCATCCACTTCCAATGAACTTAAAAGTCTATCTGCTACCAGTCTGTTTATCCTTTTTAGATTAATATGACCCAAGCGTAAATGCCAAAGAAATGTTTGGTTCATTAAAGAAGAAAGTTTTCTCTTATATGGTAAAATAGATGTGTTATTCATTTCAGTCAGTTGCAGTGTAGGAGAGATTGGAGTTATAACAAAAAGATCATTCACCAATGTACCAGAACAGATAACCTGTTTATTATCCTTAATAACCACAGAGTTATTAAAATAAATCAAATAGTTCCTTCTAATGGCAGGTACATAAAGACAATCTCTCAATATTAAAATTCGATCTCTACCAAAACTGAGAGTGATAACTCCTACTGCAACTGTTGTTACCTTTGTATTATTGTCCATATACTGGTAAATTTTTCCATTACTAAGTTGTCGGGTTTTTTAAAATTCCTGCAATGAATTGCAGACATGATTAGTGGCTCCCGTATCTACACACCAAGTACTGGTAGATAACACCGCTAAACATATTTTCACAACCAGTTAACAGAAATTACCCTGTTTGTTTTACCTTTCGAGAAATACTATACATACCTTTTTCCAGTGCTAGGTCTAGTTGCAGTGAAAATAACTGCCTTTTGGCTTTTTTACACTAGTCTGTGGCCCACTAACTATCTTGAAAATCGTGTCTCCCTGTTTCTGAACCTTTTTCTTCTTATTGCCTTTTGGCCCAAAGAAGAATATTTTTCAGAAACAAACACACTTCCTGGTATTGAAAAAATACCATTTGTAGTTAAATCTATATCCAAGTTACATTTTTAATCAACAAAATTCATTCCCGTTAGTTTGCTTTCTTTGAGTATTAAACCGAGTGAGTTGAAAGCGATTTTAATCCTGAGAATTACATAATTAAAAAATCGTTAATTATGATGAGAAAAACTTTGAATTTATTTTAATTTGGTTCCCTCTTCCATTTTAAAATTAATTCGTCAACAGCTTGGTAACCTGAGAATAGCATGCCTCGATGGGAGAATGTCTACTATCTCTCATTAGACCAGACAGGCCAATTCCTTTTAATTTTACTATCTAAACAACAGGCCATGCCAAGTAAAATTAAACAACTGATATAGTTTCGGTCCAATATATAATAGCAGCGACTCAGATGGAGAGAATACTATTATATACAGTTAAGTGTTAACCATCACCTAATCCCAAACCAATCGCTTCACAATGAACCCTTCAGATGAAGAAGTGATCCATACTAACAATTATCTAGAATTATCCCTAAAAGAGATTTGTACTGGCGATACCGCAATTAATCTGTCCGTTGGAGATGAAGGCCTTACTGCCGACATGTAGAATTTAATTGTATCGCCTATAAACTGGTGATGGAGTCCGCAGGATTTATCTATGAATAAATTTTCTCTCCCACTTAGATTTTTAAAACATTTTTTAGGGTTACAAAAATCCGTTTAATTAAAATAAATTTATTAATTTCGAAATCCACACTATCTGAAAGAATCAAACATTTTTCTATGTACACGATTCTAAAGATTCTGGTTTATCAAACCATTTTTTCGTGTTTAAATGCGTAACAAATAAATTTTAATAAATGCACATTTGTTTCTTTAGTTTTTCAGCTAAGGTAGTGATTAAAGGTATTTATTTATTTTATTTTCCGTTCCACACTTTTCAAAAAATAATAATTTATTTCGATTAAATATTTTTTTATTTAATTAATTCAAAATTTAAAACTAATTCTCATGTTTTTTAAGATATCTGATTTTAAAAAAATCATTTTAAACGTGATATTTTGTAAAAAAAATAAAATATCTAAAGTTTTTTCATTTAGTTAAAATTAATTAATTAACAAAACTTAATTTTATTTTTTATTACAAAATATTTTAATTAAAATCAAAATTTTGAATTAATTAAATTAGCAGGATAAATAAAATAGATATGCAATCATCCATGCAGTTCATATATACATAAACACGATATGCATATATTCCGATTTTATGATCCGGGTGAAACACTGAGGTGTTTAGTCCCCCTAAGAGAATTAGTTGTTTCAATCCATGTTCGCCTTTGATTCAGTATCCTGATTGTATCAGACTTTTCTGATACTATCTGATATGTTAATATATATCAAATCAATCCTATATCTATCAAAAAATCAATACAAAGAAGCCCTGGGAGAGCGAAAATAGCTGGCCACCACTAGCCACCATCGGCGCCACCTTGTCGCTGCCTTCAGGCGGCTCCTGCCACCTCATCCGGGCTCCGTTTTCGACAAGCATTATACCATTGAAAAGCTCTCGAAATATGAAATTTTTCTGTCAAAATATCTACTCGAAACCAATACTGAAAAAGGCTAAAAACAAAGCCCGAACCTTAAAAACCACTGCTGCCCACCATAGCATTGCGCCGCCAACTTTCTGAGGCTTTTTCGATCTCTTCTCGAACTTCATTTTCGATGTAATTTATATCAAAAGAAATCTCTCAAAAATTATTATTTTTTTATAAAAAAATCTACTCAAAAATAGCTCGAAAAATTGCTAAAAAATCACTTAAAACAGACTGTTGCCGCTCACCAACGTCGCCGCCTAGAACTGCTAACGTTCTGAGGCTTTTTTGACCTTTTTTCGAACTCTGTTTTCAATGTATTTTATACCGTCGAAAAGATATTGAAAGGTAGAATCTTTCTGTCAAAAGAACTGCTCAAAAATAACCCGAAAAACTATCAAAAATTACCTAGAAGATGTTGTCGCTAGGCACCGCTGCCGTCGGCCTGTTTGCTGCCTATTTGGGTTGTGATTTTGGTCTGATTTTTTTTTGGTTTTTGATAGTATTTTGAGGTATATTTTATTGCTATTTTATGTTTAAAAAAACTACCCAAAAAACCATCCTAAAAATGGCTCAAAAAATCATAAAAATGACCGCCGAACTGTCGTCGGAACTGGACTGTTTTGGTGATTTTTCATTGCTATTTTGACTTATTTTTTATACTATTTTTTATTTATAAATACTGCAAAAAAAAACTCACCAAAAAAATTGTTTAAAACCATTAAAAACTTACCGCAATTTGTGCCGCCTCCGTTCTTGGATATGTTCAACCTATTCTTAAATAATCTAAACAGATATTTAAAAACATAAATCTAGCTATTACATCGATCCTATGTCCCGAAACTCATATTCAATCTATCACGGTTAACTCCCGTGATTAAAAAAAATAATCATCATTCACATCATTCAATCAAACATGAAAAATAAATGACGATCATAAAACCAGGATTAGAACGCCTGCAAAACAAAGTTAACAACAGTTCTAAAACTACTCGGCCCCGATAACCAAAAATAAAAAACAAAATGACTCTGATACCAATTGTTGGAGGCAAGACTGTCAAGATCTTTGTTTTTGCAAACGATTAACAGAAAAAACTAACTGGATGGGCAAACGCCAAAACAAGCTCAAGATAAAAATTTTTGATGACGAACGATCAAAATAAAACTCGTGCATCCGAAGTTAATTTAGGAGAATATATTTTTACTGATCGAATCTTCAACTACGAGAACTCATATCGGCAAAATCAGGACAGCTTTAGTCTTAGAAGACAAATTATGAAACTGGTTCAGCCTACCTGCATATATATAGGGCTATAGCAGGGACCGGTGGAGTAATTATGAGTAAAATTTTCAGTGGAACACAGACACATATTAGCGATTTCTGCAATTAAGCAAATCTAATAGCGGTCTCTGCAATTATGGAAAACCAGCAGCGGTTTCTACAATTTCTAAAAAATACTGAATTACAGTTCACACCACAAAGAAACTATAATTACACTATGACCCATAATCTCAAGACCATATAGCATTGAGCTCCTGTTATTAAATACTTATCATTTCTCCCCACGTTAAGATTTTCGATACCCACCAATTAAATTAAATTACAAATAATTTAATTTAATCGGCATCTTAATATTCTTTAAGCTCTTCCGCTTAACTTATTTGATCGCCAGACAATCAAATCCACCTGTAGGGTTTGGCCCGGTCAAAACTTATAAGTTTCCTTAAGGGGGTATAGTCAATTCCGATCTTTTCGAGATGTGAATTTCATCAATAATTAATATTTGCCATATAAATAATACCGCTATCTAACTCACCAGGAATATAGACCCATATAAGATCGCACCCTCTAACGAATTAAAATAACGAATATTAAATATATGCAAATCAATAATTATTTTTGAATTAAGAGGGTAAGCACTATTCATAATAATTTTGGGGTGTAAATTAATTTATATAGTCAGTATAAAATTAATTATCCTAAATGTCCCATTCAATACACATAAAGTGTACTAGCACAGAGAGTAGAAACAATAGACGACGCTATTATCTGTTCGCCCTTGGGCGTTTTTGGCGAGATTCCAGTAGGGTGTTTGGGTCGACTAGATGGGGGTCCAGTCGACTGGATCCTGGGCTGGTTGTTTGGTGTTTTGGTGGTTGGGTCATTGGTTTTCAATTGATTTCTAACGGTATTCAGTTGATTGATATATGGAATTAGTCAACTGAAATACTCTTGGATTCTTTTTGGGGTTCGATTGGTCGTGTCGTGGTTTTAACGGTCGTGTCGTAGCCTCGGGTGTTTGTTTTGGTGTCGTCCTCGGGGATGATGACCATGGTTAGATGTGGTGGTGGTGCACGATTAGGTGCATAGTGTATGTTCTTCGTTGCAAGTGGGGCGTGTTTGGGCCTGTGGCACCTTTGGGGGAAAATGTGGTGTTTTTGTGAAACTCGTGGTTGTAGGGTTTGGTGTTAGCCTTCGGGTTAGGCTTAGTGTTGTGGGTCGTCCATGTGAGTGGATGTCGGGTTATGTGACGGGTGGTGTCATGATGTGAAGTTATTACGTGACTTTATGTATTTATAACTCTAGTTTTATTTGTGCATGTTATAAGACGAAAATGTGGTCTTACGCGATTTTAGAAATATAAGACGAAAATGTGGTCTTATGTGATTTTGAAGCCTAAGATGGAAATGTGGTCTTATGGGATTTTGATACGTTGTTAGCCCTAGCTGACGATGGACGGAAATGTGGTCCTATGAATGTTAACCCTGGTTAACGATGCATTTGTGTGCGAGTATCTGAAGGACGAAAACGTGGTCCTGACGATGCGTGTGTGTGAGTGCCTAAAGGATGAAAACATGATCCTAAAGACGTGTGGGTGTGAATTTAAAGGATGAAAATGTGATCCTAAAGAGGCATGTGTTGCGTGTGTTGCTCATAGTGCATGGATTGCATAAGTTATTTCCCGGTTGTTATGGAACCGTTGTCGGGGCTTGTGAGTCAGTTTAGATATGAATTCATATGCTGCATACATATACCTATTTTCCTTAGGACTCGTGCGAGTCATGTTATCAAACTGTTTTATTGGCTTTGGTGAGTCGTGATCTAAAACTGTTTTCAAACTATTTATGCCTTGAAAGAGAGTCAAAAATCACATATCGTTTTCCTAGCATGTTTAGCTTATATTGTATGCTTGTCTAGTTTCTGCTGAGTTTTGGCTCACGGTGTGGGATTTGAAATGTTTTTTAGGTACCGGTCACGCTGGTTAATCCGGAGGTGCCGAAGAGGCAAAAGATCTGTAGTCTTTCATTTTTGGTTCTTTCTGCATCA
>JAULJZ010042962.1:0-14420 GCA_032270985.1 Heliamphora pulchella
TTGTGTGAGAAGAAACCAAAAGGAGGAAGAACACTTCGATCGGAATCGGTGCCCACACATCGTGATCGTCGTAGTTCGTTCAGGTCAAACGTGAGAAGGTTGCAAGGTCGATTCAAAAACCTTTTTTTTCCGCTGCACTGCTCCCTATTTCCAACATTCTTTTATCCATTATCCACTATCTGTTTGCTGACATCTTCTCTTTGTAGCTGTGGACTTATGAGTTCCTTGGGCTTCACGGCCTGGCGAACTCCGCAGCAGACCCTCTAGTTATTCCCCGAGCGGCCCGGTGGTCCCCAGGCCTGAAGGGGAAGAAGGCTGAGGAGAAGGACATAGACCGCTTTCGGGTATCACTGGACCAGCTGACCCCCGACCAGGTATCATTTTACTATTTACTGCACTGTACATTACTCTCTGCATTATACTGCTAACTGCACTGCACTGCACTGTGTTGTACTATTCTGCACACTGATTATTGTATTTTGTTCATCACATTGTACTGCTTACTGTTCCTTCATATTGGACCGTACATTGAACTATTGCAGGTCCATTGGGATGTCTAGATAGGGGTAGAGGATCGGGCCGGCATAGATCTGATGCGCAGCCGAGACCTTACCTCGAGGCGGATCCTATTGGAGGGTTCATTTGGTCGGGAGTATTATCTCGGGGAGCGAGTGGTCCGCCAGTCACTTGACCTGGATCACTTCTATTTACCGGTGGTTCCTCCAATACGCATGCATCAGACCGATCTTCTAGGCCACGTTAACCTTCTCTTGGAGATGAAGGGGATGCACGCCGCTGAGCTACTGGTACTGGAGGGGGATTACACTGCCTATACCCTGGCACATTTACTGTGGACCCAGCCCGGCTACCCCTGGTGGCAGGAGAGAGGATGGGCACCAAAGGCTGCTGATGCCAGTGCTGCTGCCACTTCTGACATTGGAGCTAGAGTTGCTACTGCTGGAGCGGCTGCTGGAGGACCTCGAGTTAGAGCTGTTGAGATACCTTTGACTGTGTCATCCTTCATTGCTGGGCATCCTTTTGATATTCCCATCCCGGTTCCTCCAGCCCTGGAGTTTCGGCCAGTGTATGCTCAAATTCAACTTTCTTCTCACTATTTTCCTTTTGCCTTTCTTCTTATGTAGACTGCTTAGTTTTTTTTTTTTTTTTACAGGCGGATCAGGCTTGGCTGGATCATCTCATGCTCGTGGTGAGCGGCATGCAGACCCTGATTCTTCAGCAGGATGCAGCTTTGCGTGCGGTTGGGGTTCCATTTGTTCCTCTGCCAGTGAGTGTCTTTTTCTGTGACTTGTCATTCTGTTCTATACTTTGTCCTTACTTTTGCTCCTTTCTACAGGCACCAGTAGCCGCCACCGGCGTAGTACATCACAAGCTTCTATTCCACCTTCTGCCCCTATTCCGGCTCCTACTCGTGGTCGTGGATCCCGTGCCTCCTCCCGAGCGCGTCCTTCTCGAGGATCTGTTTCATCCGCTCAGAGCCGATCCAAAGTGGTATCCTCCTCCTCTGGCAGCAATGACAGTGATGGCCTGGAGATGCTCTTCGAGGATGTCAGTTCCGACGAGGCTAGCCATTCCTCCCACCGGATCCGCTCGAGGCATATTTGAGAGAGAGAGAGAGAGAGAGCTTCCCCCCGCTACATTTTTCATGATACATTCAGATACACTTATTTTTTATACATTTTGGTTTTCGTGGACCTGTGTGCCCCAGCTTAACACATTTATGGGCCTGCGTGCCCCTGTTATTGGCTATTGGGCCTGAGTGCCCCAGTTTTTATTATGTTATATTTTACCACTTTTTGATGCATTTTGGCCTTCGTGACGTTTATTTCTTAATATCCACCTGCTATATGATTCTCCTTCATTTACTGCTCAAATTATGATGGACGCATAATACAAATGTCAAATTTTCCACAAAATGTAGGACCTATGAAACTGGCACATGCCCGCCACCTTTTAACATGGCGGTCGCCACAATTCAACATGGCGGTCGCCACATTCAACCTTGCGGTTGCCACTTCTAACATGGCAGTCGCCTGGTCAAAGTGATTATGTCACTGTACGGTGCCCTTTCAAGTTAGCGGTCGCCCACTCCAAGGTGGCGATCGCCGCATTAACTGTACTTTTTGTTTCTTTTTTGATCTCCAGCCTTTCCATGCTTTATAAATACAGCCCTGGAAGCCCCATTTTCTATTATCCTCAACCAGATGGCTAGTTCCCTTTCTTCATGGATTGAGGCATTCTCCCATATCGAGCGCTTAAACTTTACTCCATTCGGCATCAACTCCTTGTTTTCTCTAATGGCCATAAAGCCTGGCGGACCTTTATTAGAGGCTGCTATTCGACAATGGGATCCGCAGTCCCATGTCTTTCGATTTGGCCTCGAAGAGCTATGCCCCACTGTGGAGGAGTTTGCTGCTATTTTGGACCTGACTCCGCGAGGTTTCATTGTTGTTCCCACTTTCTTCCTTTCGGCTCGACAACAGGTGATGCAACTCTGTGTTCTGTCTAGGATGGAAGCTTCTCTTCTGACATCGGGTGACTCTGCCTTGACATTCCATGGCTCATTGAGAGGTTCCGTCCTACTGGCGACCTTTGCAACCTTGACTTTCAGCTACGGCGTCGTGATGCCCTTTGTTTCTATCTCCTTGACCAGTATCTCCTCATTCCTTCTGACAAGAGAATTAGCTACGCACTGGTTGACACGCGAGTTAGATGTGGATGGGGAAGCACTTCGTGCCACTTGTCTTAGCCGAGACACTGCTGGGTCTAGATGCTGTTCAACGTGATGAGACTAGTACTTTTGCCGGCGGCAATCCCTTGCTTCTTCAGGTAAGCTCAAACCTCAGGCTTTCGACATACCGCAAGCTTTTCTTTTATTGATCCGATCTTTGTTACAAATTTGGCTGATGGAGAAAGGGAACCTTGTGCAAAAATCACCTATTGATAGACACAGTGCTGCAGCTTTCCTTTACCGCCCCTACTATCAGATCTGCAACACTGAGGAAGTCTGGCGATAATACCTCTCATCTCTGACTGGACCAGATATCACTTGGCAGTGCCCCTGGTGGCGGATCCCTACCATGACTCTGACTACCAGGATCACCCTGGTGTTCCGCCGATTGGTCTGCGTCAGACTACTTTCTATTATCCCTGTTAGATCATGCGGCAGTTCGATCATAGTCAAGTCATTCCTCATGATATCTGAGGCCGTTTGTTTTCATCTGCACTGCGGACCCCATTTCTAGCATTGTATCAAGATGCCTGGCCGTCTCGTCCATTGATGGAGATGCAAGAGTTGTAAGGTCCCGATCTTTCTGCTGAGTACAAGACATGGTTGATGCAGGATAAGGAGAAGAAAGACAGAAAAAGGAAAACAAGAAGCAAAAAGGAGGAGGATTTGAGGCCTCTTACTTTGTTTCAAAGATTTCATAGCTTTCCTTTTTTTATTTTGTTTGTAGAGTTTGGGATTTGCGTGCCCTCCCTTTTATTTTTAAAACTTTGTAACCCAAAGCTAAAATAATGAAAGAAGGTTCAAAATTTATCCAAAGTTTTTCAGTTCAATTAAGTGACTTCATTATCAAAATCTAGAAATAAATTTGCATTGGTCTTACTCAGATTCAAAGATGGTTAAAAATAAAGAATGTGGCCGAATTTCTTAAAAGAAGCTGCCTACGTATCCCAAAAAGATAGAATCAGGCCATAACGTAGTTCGGGCTTGCTTTTCACTCGGGTATTGACGCTTTCCTTTTGTGATGCCCTAACTTTTGCCAAGGTCGCCCTTTCGGGTTTTCGGTCTTACGGGCTGCTCTAACTTTTGCATGAGTTGCCTTTTTGATTTTCAACTTACCGAGCTTTTATTTTCTCTTTATTTTTACCTCAAGAATAGTACTTTTTGAGCTGATCAAGGTTAACTGGAGTGAAGAACACATTACCATCCAAATCCATAATGATGGATGCACCACCAGTCATGATGGTTTTAATTAGAAACAGTCCGGACGAGTTTGGCTTGAACTTGCCTCTCAGGTCGAAGATAGGAGCTCTGATTTTCTTAAGAACCAGATCTCCTTCTCTGAGATCCCGAGTCTTGACCTTCTTATTGAATACTCGAGCTACCCTTCTTTGGTATCCTTGTATATGAAACAGAGCTTGTAGCCTTCTTTTATCAAGCAAGAGCAACTCTTCGATTCGATTCCTCTACCATTCTGCTTCTGAAATACTGGCCTGGACCACTACTCTTAGTGAAGGGATTTTCACCTCAATGGGAAGCATGGCTTCTATCCCATATACTAAAGAGTATGGCGTAGTTCCTGTTGAAGTTCTAATCGACATCCTGTATCCCCATAGTGCAAATGGTAGGCGTTCTGGCCAATCCTTATGTGAGTTGATCGTCTTTTGCAGAACTTTCTTGATATTTTTGTTTGCTGCCTCAACTGCTCCATTGGTTTGCGGCCGATACGATGAGGACTTGTGAGCCACTATCCGGTATTCTTCAAAAAGATCCAAGACCTCTCCTTAGAAATGTGAGCTATTATCCGAGATGACCTCATGGGGGACCCCGTACCGGCAAATGATGTTCTGTTTGATGAACTTGGCAACATGAGAAGCTTTCACTACTGAGTAGGAGGCGGTTTCCACCCACTTGGAAAAGTAATCAATGGCCACTAAAATGAACTCGTGCCCATTTGACGCCTTCGGTGTTACCTTGCTGATTACATCAATGCCCCATACTGAGAACGGCTATGGTGACGTCAGGTTATACAGCTAAGAAAGGGGAACGTGCATAAGGTTTGCGTGAATCTGACACTTATGACACCTCCGCACAAACTGTATACAGTCTGTCTCCATTGTCATCCAAAAGTATCCTTGTCATAGGATTTTCTTAGCTAACATGTTTCCACTCATGTGTGGCCCACAGACTCCTGCGTGTTTCTCTTTCATCAACTCTTGGCCTTCTTCAGTATTGACACAGCATATTGACCTCAGAATGCCCTCGTTTGTATAGTCCTTCCACCACAAATGATAAACTGTGCAGATAATCGTCATATTACCCTTTTATCCTTTTTGCTAGCAAACTTGGGATAGTCTCCTTTCTCCACGAAGTTCTGAATGTCAAAATACCATGGAAGGTCATCGATGCTATCCTCAATTGCGGCTGTCACCTCATATGTCGGCTTTCTTTTCTGTTCAATTATCAAGGGCCTCATTCTGACCCTGGATGGTATGTTAATCATGGATGCTAAGGTAGCCAGTGCGTTGGTGAACTTGTTCTGCAGTCTTGGAACATGGGTAAAGATCACTGATTCGAAACACGGTATCAGCTTCTCTAGCTCTTGATGGTAGAGAATCAAGGTTAAGTCCCTGACCTTCCATTCTCCTCTTGCTTGTGAGACCACCAATACCGAATCTCTGATGACTTCTAGCTTCCTTGCCCCAAATTCTAAGGCTGCCTCCAATCCAGCTAAACATGCTTCATACTCCGCCTGATTGTTAGTAACTTCAAAATTGAGCTTTAAAGACAAGGGGACGTGCGATTTGTCAGGAGTGACAAAAAGGACTCCTATTCCATAGCCATATTGATTGGATGCGCCATCAAAATATAGAGTCTATTTGTCATCCCCGACTTTCATCAGCTGTTCGTCAAGAAACTGAATCTCTGTGTCTTCACCTCCCTCAACTAGTTGATCGGCCAAGAATTCTACCACTACTCTACCCTTGACTGACTTTCGGGTGACATATTTAAGATCAAATTCTTATAGCAACAGCAACCATCGAGCCAACCTTCCTGTCAGTGTTGGCTTTTCAAACAGGTACTTCAACCGGTCCATCCGGGAGAAGATATTTACTGTAAAAGACAGCATGTAATGCCTCAATTTTTGGGAAGCCCAAACCAAAGCCTAGTATGTCTTTTACAGTGGTGTGTATCATTTTTTTGACCCTATCATCTTTTTGCTCAAGTAGTAGACCGCCTTTTTGACTCCAGTTTCTCCTTCTTGTACTAGCATGCATCCCATAGCGGAATCAGTCACTGAAAAATAGAGGATCAATGGCCTATCAGGTTCGGGAGGAGCTAGAACAGGTGGATTTTGTAGGTACTGTCGTACGGCATCAAAGGCGTCTTGGCATTTTTTATCCCACTCAAACTCAACTCCTTTCTTCAGCAGATAGAAGAGCGGCTCACAAGTAGTTGTCAGTTTTGCGATGAATCGACTGATGAACTGTATCTTACCAAGAAAGCCTCTAACTTCTCGCTCGGTCTTCGGAGGAGGCATTTCTAAAATTACCTTGATTTTTGAAAGTTTGACTTCAATGCCTCATTGAGTGATCATAAACTCAAGTATCTTTTCTGCGATAACCCCGAAGGCACACTTCTGTGGGTTGAGCCGCATCTTGTACTTTCAAATCCTTTTAAAGAACTTTCACAATGCTACAATGTGGCCATCCCGATCTTTGGACTTGACTATCATATCATCTACGTACATCTCGACCTCCTTATATATCATGTCATGCAGTAAAGTAGTGGCAGCCCTCTAATAGGTTGCCCCTGCATTTTTTAAACCAAACGGCATTACACGATAACAATAGATGCCCCAAGGTGTGGTAAATATCGTCTTTTCTCTGTTCTCGGGATCCATCAGAATATGGTTGTACCCGGAGAAGCCATCATGAATGATAACAAGGCATGTCCCGATGTACTGTCTACCAAAATGTCGATGTGCGGTAGCAAAAAATTGTCTTTTGGGCTAGCCTTGTTGAGATCCCAAAAATTCACGCAGACCCAGATGGGTCCGTCTTTCTTCAGCACTGGAACAATATTAGCCACTCACTTTGGATACTCGGTTACCATCAGGAATCTAGCATTGATCTGTTTGGCCACTTCTTCTTTGATCTTCATAGCCCATTCTGGCCAAATCCGTCTTAACTTTTATTTGACCGATTTAGCATCAGGGTACAAAGGGATATGGTGTTGGACAATGTCAGGATCAATTACGGGCATATCCTGGTAAGACCATGCAAATACATCCTTGAATTCTTTTAATAAAGTTATTAAGTGTTCTTGTTCAACTAAGGATAAAGAAGAACCAATTTGCACATTTTGTGGGTTAGTTTTTTTACCCAGATTTATTAACAAAGTTTCTTCAATTATTGGTTGGGCGTGCATTTCTTCTTTTCTTTTTATTAAAAGTTTTATTTCTTTAGGGATATTCCCATCGAATTTAAAATCGTCGAAGAGTGTACGAAATAAATCAAACAAAGCAAAGTAATCGGAAATTTCGTTCATTTCATTGAAGGAAGACTGAATTACACTCTCAAAAGCATAAATAGGGGGAGGTGCACAAACAGACGTGCCCTCAACCACAGACTCTGACTTAGACTCAGACTAAGACTTAGGACAGACAACCTGCACATCACAAGACTATAAGGTCCAGTTCTTCACTTCCTTTACAGCCACATCGACGATAAGCTTGGTGCAGTCGGCTACTGCGCTAAAGCCCATCATGAAACAGTCTGGGTCAGTTACGTGCAGCTGTGCCATCTTTTCATTGAATAATACTCCCATGTCGATTCTATCAAGCTTGTCCGCCCAATCTTCTTCTTGGATCTTCTTTCCTTCCTCTTCCTTTTTCACTGTTTCATCCTCTTTCGTGTTGGATAGTTGATGGCTAAAGAAGATCTCTAGCCTTGGCAACTTCTGGTCAGTTTCTTCAACGATCCATGGCTCTGGGAAGCCATAACACGGGAAGTCTTCTCCTTCTTTGAAAAAATAACCGTAGAGTGTTCCTGAATAGTTGGCCTTCCGTCCCGTCTTAGGCCCTTCCAAATCTTCTCCCATCGATTTGTATCTAAGATCAAAACGGCGAGAAGCCAGAAATACCTAGACAGGTTCGGGAATTTCTTGCTGCTTACGCCCTAGCCCCATACCCGGGAAGTAAGACATTTCTCTCATCATTGTAATTGCTCTCGGGTTAATGTACATCTCTTCTTCATTCAATAATATTTGCACAGCCTACGCTTCATCGAATTAGAAGCCACTTAGCGACACGTCCCCTTCGCCGTGATAAACTTCCAAGAGAGTTGAGCATTCTCCTCTTGGGGGTTGGATGCTATTTTCTCCATGAATGGTCAGAACTGTCCCATTCTTTATCAGTTTTAACTTTTGGTGAAGAGTTGATGGCACTGCCTGGACGTTCGGGTCATGCAGCCATGGCCTGCCTAGCAATAGGTTGAAAGAGGCCGGTACGTCTAGTACGTGGAACCCAATCGATGTCCCCAGAGGCCTTACCGATAATACGAATGATACCAAGCCTAGCACATCTCTCCTTATGTTGTCATAGGCCCAGACTCCTTGATTACTAGGTATGAAATGTTCTGGCTTTAGTCCCAAGAAAACTGCTGTTCTAAATGGACAAATATATAATGCAGACCCATTATCAATAAGAGTCATCGGGACTTATTTTTTCAGGCATTTAACGGTTATGTGAAGGGGTTTGTAATGATTCTTTCCTTCCGCTAGAAGTTCCTTGTCAGAAAAGGAAATAACTTTTGGCTCTGCAACTGGCAGAATGAGTCCAACGAGTTGCTCTGGGGTCGCATCTATCGAAACACTGGCCTTGTTCAGGACCTTCAGCACAGCTTGTATGTGTTTATGTGAGGCCATCAATAAGCCCCAAATGCTGACATTGGCCTGTGTCTTTTTAAACTGCTTCAGCACAACGTCATCCTCTTATTCTTGTTCTTTCTCTTTCCCTTTCTCGCTTGACTACCCTTTTTCCAATTGAGTCGGCTTGAAATGCCATCCACTCCTGGTTAGATGTTCGACACCATCCTCAGGATCCCACAATCCCGATATTACACTTTCGGTCTACCTTGCTTTGTCTATGCACAAAGGGCTTTCAAATGCCCACAGATCATCTAACTCACCGACCACTGCTATTTCTCTTATTTTCTCATCATCCTTAATAGCCCACGTATTTTCAACTTCTTCTCATATGTCTTTCTCGATGTATTCCATGTGTTATTCTCAAGCAACCGAAAAGTCAGCCCAATTCGCCCCATCTGATTTCAACACAACCCTCACTAACCAATAGGATTGCATCTCATCGACATATATCTCCTCCTCAAAAAGTTAGGAAAGAGTAATGCCATCAAGCACGTGGCCAAACCCATAAAGTTGTGCCGGATAATCCAACGGCCAATCGTCTTCCTCATTGCGTTCCTCCTCTTCTTGTTGGTGAGCTTAAATTACCATTTGATACCATCTCCAGGTATTATCATTCTATTCCTCCATCCTATCCTAGCCATTTCTAGCCATAATAAATGAGCATGCTGTCTGATCCTCAATAGCCGAAACATGAGGGCGTGGTAGATACGCTGAACAGATATACTGACTCGGATCTTCTGATCATTTCAGAGTTATGCAGTTTACCCCAGACTGCTTGGCATGGTTTAAAAAGGGGTTGGTTGTAACATTCGGCTTAGGAGCTGCAGACGGCGGAGGGATCACTTTATCAATCAGATGTTCGTGTCCCTGGTGATAAGCACAGTACTGTGAAGCATTGTATCTCGGGGGGGAGGATCAGGCACTGACATGGGATCCAATAACTTGATGAGCCCTTTCTCGACAAGTCAATTCAGGGCAGTGGTTAATGAAATATTAAGGGAAGTGAAGACTCTCAATGGTCGTTGTTGTGCCTGTTGACTATTACTCACCTGTTGATTGTGGCCTGGCTACTAGGTAGAGGAGGAAGGGTTCAAGAGGTTTACCTCATTCGAACGTAACACGAGATTGGTACCAGCAGACTGATTCGGGTTGTTTACAGGGAAGGTCCTTCCCAATTTTTGGCTGGGTTCTACTTTCTCGATATCTCCAGACTGAATGGCGTCTTCGATCTGCACCCTAGCGTCAAACAACTCCTCAAAGGTAGAGAGCGACTATGTGATAAGGTAACGCTTCAAAGGGGATTGTAGGTTTTTCACCACCATTCTCACTTATTCTTTCTCAGTGAGCCGATTCGTCATCTTGGCAGCTTGGCCCCTCCACCAAGTCAGGAAATCAACAAACGATTCCTAGTTCTCCTGGCGAGTCGTCTCTAGCTCTCTGGTAGTTACGTCCAGCTGGACGTTGTAGCTATTTTGACTAATAAAGGCCGTAGCTATATCTTTCTAAGTTTTAGTTTTGGCCACCTTCAGGTAAAGAAACCACCTTTGTGCTGTCCCAGAAAGTGATCGGTGGAACAATTGGGCCTTGAGCTGATCATCAATTCCCAAGGGAGAGAGAGTTCCAACATACATTCTTAGATGAATTGAGGATCTTTGGTGCCATTAAACTTCTCCATCTCCGACATTTCAAATTTTTTAGGTAATTTAGCATCTAGGAAAATACATAAACCGCCCACATCCAGCATGTACTCTTCTACACCCTTAGCCTTTCTCAACACCTTCTCCATTCGATCAATCTTTTTTGCCAGCGCGGATTCCCTAGACTGGGCAGTAATTTCTTCGTCCACCACCATCGGCCAGGGAACCCGAGGTGGCACAGCAACTTGCGGTGCCTCCTGTCCTTGGTTATCATCCTAAAAATCTTTACTGTTCTCGTTTGTATCTTCTGAACATCCATTGGCACCTGGCAGACGGCCTTGAATTGCCCGAATTTGCACCTGACATTGGGTTTGAGCTTGGGTTTGTTGCTCTACAGCTCTTTGTATCTCAGTAATAGCTCTCATCAGAGCTGTCAAGTTCACCTCATTCTCTGCCATTTTCTATGACTCAGCTGGCCGTTCAGATATTTTATAGAGTCAACCTGACCCTGATCTTGCTCAGACGCGTGTCAACTGCAATCTTCCCGGCTCAATGATCTAGACCCGAAGAAAACCTGGATTCCAAAAGCAGAATAACCCGTATCCAACACTTTTTCGGACAAAATTCTGACGACAGATAGCAAACATCCCAGATATCCGAAACAGCAGATCATAAGCAGATAATCACGAATGCCGAAACAATACCCTTGCCGGGCTCATACTGGCAACATAACAACAGGACTACCCAAAAACCAGAATGATGGCTAAGAGGGGGATCAACTAAATTCTAGAGGGAAGGTTCATCTGAACTGAGAAACGGGCAACATTTCCACAAGGAAACAGTTCTAACCTTCAAAAGACAAGTTTGATTCTAGGTTTCTAAGGAAAAATGGGTAGCATAACGGTAGGGAAACAGAACAAGCTCACACGGATATAACGAAGGTTCGAAGGAAGAAAGCCTAACACAACAACGGGGGAGAAACCAACAACCCAGAAAGAACTCAGAAAAGAGAAGAACTATTCCAAAGGCTTCAAAACAAAATACGGGCATGACCCCGAGAAGAAAGCTACGTCGTGAAAATCAAATAAGGTGAAGAACAAAGTCCGGGTAAGAACCTGAAGGCGAAAAGCTAACCTAATCGAAGGATAACAAAAAACCTGGGCTAAGCCCAGAAAAGAAACTAGCCTAAACCAAACAAACAATCCTAACAAACGCAATCAAAACATACAATTAAAAAAAACACATAATCCTACTCGGGTTAGCAGCACCTAATGGAGAGTTCTAAGTTACTACATGCAGAAGGCCGATTTTGATCAATCGAATAGAGTTACCTTCTGAATAGAGCCGAGTGTATACCTCCCATGCAGAACATTGTCAAATAGTACGCCCGAACTCTTTTACTGCACCTATGATAGCGTACAGTCAGCAAGGGTTGCCCGTCTTCCCAACAATCTCTGAAACGGATGAACATTCAAGCATCAGGTTGACCAAGCACGGGGGGTTAAAAGAACAATGCACATGCATGCGAAAATGCAAATGAGAAATTCTTATTAAGAACCGATAATGTTTTCCAGTCTAGCCCTCTTATTTGATTTTATAAACTAGTTCCCAACGGAGTCGCCAAAAAATACTGTGGCGCCTGAATTTTGGGATTTTTGGAAAATGGTCAAAAATAAGGGAATTCAAAGATGTTTGAAAAATATTTTAACACCTTGAAAGTCAAATTTTGAAAATAATTTTTGTTGAAAATGGAGTCGCCACTTAGTTTTTGAGAAAAAATAAGAAAAACAAAAATAACTATTGATATTTAAAACGTTTAACCAGAGAAAAATGGATCGGGGGCTAAGGTACGAATCGGAAAAGGTGTTAGGCACCCCGTTCGCCCAACCGTAAGGTTGGCCTCTACTAATTATCATTGATTCTTTAATATAATTTCTCAAATGCATGCAAATAAATGAAGTAGATGCAAAGAGAGAATATCCAAAATCAAATAAGAAAAATACATAGCATACGTATATAGAATGCCAAATAAAACAAATATCAAAAAAAAAATTCTAAGTTCTACGACATGCAATTTCTAACTAAAGAATACATGGAGTACACCCGCATGTAATATTACTAAAACAACATAAACTAGTATAATTCAAATAAAAGAACAAAAATATACTAAAAGTTGCTAAATGAAAATCATACTACAAATGAACATAGAGAATGCTAATAACATCATTAAATGGTCAAAATGACCTAAACTACCAAAACAGCCCAACATTATATTAACATGAAACATGTTTTAGAATTGTTAAATCCTAGCTAAGAATGAAAGCAATGAAAGGAAACTAAGCTAATGATTAAAAGATTTTTGAATTTATGTTAGAAAGAAATAAAAGAAATGAATAATAAAAAAATACTAAAAGGAAGCTAAATTAAAATTGAAAGATTTTTTTATGAGTTTTATGTTTAAACAAAATAAAAGAAAAAGAACTTACAAAAGAAAAATTAAACTAACATTTTAATTAGAGAAAATGACAAGTAGCAAAATAAAGTTAGTAAAAAGAAAATAAAAGAAAGAAAAGAAAAAAAAAGAAAAAAAAGAAAGCTAGAAAAGAAAATTACACTAAAAGAAAAGAAGAAAAAAAGAAAAAAAAAAGCTATTAAAAGAACATTTAAGTTAATGCTAAAAGAAAAGAAACATTAGACTAATATTAAAAGAAAATAAAAGAAAATAAGATAGAACATTAGCATTAAAAAAGAAATAAAACATTAAAAGAAAAATAAAATTATATTACAAGAAAAAGAAAAGAAAAGACATATTAGCATTAAATAAATGATTAAATAACATTAAAAGAAAAAGAAGCAAGATACTAATATAGGAAACACTAAATTAACATTACAAGAAATAATTAGCATTAAATTGGTGCAATATTAACAATTGCAACCATTTTTATATAAGTGCTTGTATTATAACAAAAAAGATATTATTTAGTCGTATTGTTAAATTATGTTACCACTAATTAATAAACTAATAAACTTAATGCAAGTAAATAAATCGATAAGACAAGTAAGTTAAGTAGTCTAAAACTTGAATTTGAACATAAATGTAACAACTACATAAGCAATGCAATAACGTAGTCAAAATGAAATGATCAAATTAACCCGGTCACTCCAAAGAGGTAAAAAATGGAGTTAGAAGGACCGGGGATCCAAACAAGCTACCTGGATTGCTAAAGAATCATCAAGTCGGGAAATGGCAATTCGACCCTCGGGCAATGATCTAAGATGGGATTTCAGTATCGGTCAGAGGTTCGGCTCTCGGTACTTCGGCAGGATTTTGATGTTGGGGGTTGGGTTGCTCGGCGACTCGGCAGAGCTTCTCTCACTAAACCTCTCACAAATTTTTCTCTTGAAAACGTACGCTGCGATACGGTATTTGTAGAATTCTTCAACCAATGAGATACTGCCACATTTTGGGACATGTCAGGCCATTTGAAGTTGACGGTCACCATGTTATGAGTTGGTGGTCGCCATGTTTCAAAATGTTTCACAAGGTTCTATTAGAGGTCGCCACAATGCAAGTTGGTGGTCGCCAGGTTAGAGGTGGCGATTGCCACTTTTGGCTAGGGTTTCATTAGTTTCAAACCCTAGTAAGTTATTGGTGGTTCAACATAATTTCATTGGTTTGAAGGTTTTTTATGATAGGGTTCAAATACCGAGCTTGGATCATTTTTCGAGGATTGTACCGAGGCACTGTTCTAACTGTTTTTATTATCGGATTCACCTAAGTTTAGGCGGGGTCAAATTGGGGTGTCTACAACGAGAAACCACCATTTTCTACTTCAATTGAGTGATTGCATCAACGATTGAGGTCGACATCACACCTATCAAGGCTCGCATGTCATTGTTGGAGGCAATACTGCCAAGATCATTGTTTTTGCAAAACGATTTTTGATAAAAAATTAATTGGACGGGCAAACTCCGAAACGGGCTCCAGATAAAAAAATTTGACGTCGAATGATCAAAAATAAACCCATATAACCAAAGTTAATTTAGAAGAATACCTCTTGTAGATCTAATCTTCAACTACGACTTGATTCCGAGTTGAAGCTCCA
>JAULJZ010042973.1:0-14420 GCA_032270985.1 Heliamphora pulchella
CGGGGGGCCCATATCGTCTGTAACGGGTCTGTAACGGCCGTTACAAGCCGATACACTACTATTACCCGTTACGTAACGGGTGTAACGGGCGTTACAGCGGGAATGCTCTTTGCAACCGATATCTTCAAGCGTAACGGAATCGGGTCTTGAAGATACCATTATGTAACGGCCGATCCGTTACGTAACGGCTATTATTTAGAACCTTGGTCTGAATAAATGAAAAATTGGCAGTTGCTTTGAGATATTTTCATAAAGAGGGATATGTGGTTGAATGTTTTTTTGGCATTATGTGCATATAATGTGCAATGTTTTGCTCGCCAACTTCAATTAGCTCTAGTGGCGGTAGCGAAAAATCATCTACATGTCCTCGATTTTTTTTATTTGGTTTCAAACATTATTAATGTTGTTGGAACCCCATGCAAGCGTCAAGATATTTTTCGAGAAAAACAAATTGCTAAAGTTATTGAAACTCTACATAATGACGAGATAACAAGTGGGCAAGACCTTAATCAAGAAAGCACTCTTATTCGAGCCAGTAATACGTGCTGGGGGTCACATTATGGGACTAGGTTGATTAACATGTTCTCAACTGCTATTGACGTGATTGATGTGATAGTAAAACATGGGAGCAATTTAGAACAAAGAGCAAAAGCATTACACCTATCGAACTCGATGCAATGTTTTGAGTTTGTATGAAATCTACATTTGATGAGAGCAACCTCGGGAATTACAAATGATTTGTCACAAGCATTAAGAGAAGAGATCAAGATATTGTAAATACCAAGAAATTGGTTCAAATATCCAAGCAATGACTTCAAATTTCCAAGCAACAACAAACTCTTATCAATATCGCGTCGAGTTATTCAACGCTGTCATAGAGATGCAAATCTAAGAACTTAATAATTGTTTTCATGAGGTGAACACTGAGTTCCTTTTTGTGATTCATGCTTAAATTCATGTCATTCAATTGCAGCTTTTGACAAGGAAAGATTTGTTCGCTTTGCCAGATTTTACCTAAAAGACTCTTTGATGTTGAGATATAACTTATATTCAATCGGCTTGAGAATTTTATCATGGATGCACGCTCTAGTCTTGAGTTTTCAAATTTAAAAAGAATTGGTCACCTTGCTCAATGATGGTTAAAACCAAAAAGGATAAAGGATAAAGAATACCCTTTGGTTTACATGCTTTAACTTTGGCATTGATTTTACAAGTTGCGACAACCATACTAGCGAGAGCATTTTCTGCTATGAAGATTATAAAGAACTGACTTCACAATAGAATAGGCGATCAATAATGCATGATAGTTTACTTGTACATATTGAAAGAAGCGTGTTTAATTGTTAGTTGATATTTTGTATTATGAATAGATATGAACAACTTGATTTTTTCCAGATTATGGAATAGAGAAAAATATATGTACACTCAATAATCTTGGCTCCTTCCCTAACTAGCGATACAGGTCGATGAAGACGAAAGCATGTTCAAAGCCGATGATGTCAAAGGTGGTTGTGACAAAGCGATTATAAGCACTAAGGAAATGCAAATGAACGCAATAAATTCTATAAATAGCCAGACTGCTATGTTGTCCCGAATAAGTGGCTGGAGGAGCAGTGAGGCGCCTATGGCTACAACTAAGGCAAAGCAATAATTAGAAGACATCGTGATGAGGGAGAAAGGGGCATAGAGATAGGTGGAGGAGGTGACCGGTCGGTTGTCGTGACTCTCCATGGGAGGATGTTGAGAAGAAACAAACGATTTGTTTTATTATTGAAATGTAAAATTGAAAGATGATAAATTTATCGAACCCTACATGTGCAAATCAAACAACTTATGGTTTAGTCCACTATTTAATCTAGTGCAAACCAAAGATGTGAAAAAGTAATTCAACCTCTATACTAATCCGACCTCATTCATAAGCTTTATACTAATCTCACCTCATTATTAATCTCACTCAACCAGCACCAATTATCAAATGAGGCCCTAATGTTTCTCCCCTTTCTCTTCAATCTCTATCACCCAATTCATCGTGCAACGTAGCCAAATTATATGTATTTCAGAAAAATGAATGGAGCACAAAGTCTAGGATAGAACTATCTTCATCATTTTTCCCTCAAAATACAAACCCTATATACTCTCTCATATTCCCATTGTGTCCCCCTACATGACCATTACGATCGCTGCATATAAATACTCTCCTTGCTTGGTTTCCCTTGTAAAAATCCATCAAAGTCCTTCAAGAGGTTTAGTTTAACAAATTCTCTACTGCTTGTTCCTAGTTCCAAGCCTGTTCTACTCTCTTGGATTAGGTTATTTGCCCGCACTTATCCAATAAAACGTGTGAACCCTTGTCTACTTTTCCCCACACCAAGGCGTCAATGTGGCGCATTGCTTGATTGGAGACACTAGCTAACACTCTTCCATTTATCATCATGCATGGACTCTGATACAGCGCAGCGCATTGCAAGTGGGAAACCCCGTGGAAGAATTCTTAAGATCCACGCATAAAGGTGTGACTATAAGTTTTACGTTGGTTGTCAACCTACCACAACCCCCCTCCATCTTGGGATGGGCCAGTTATGTAAAGAGAAAAGACAAAGTATGGAAGTTGCAAATTAACAAAGTATAGAAGTTAGAAGTTAACAAAACAAAAGTAATACTACTCACTAGTCCTAAACTGATCGGGTTAGCCATGACAATCTTATTTCACCATCCATATCAGTGGCCTCACTTTATCTTATTTTGTTCACCACCACAATCACCAAAAGTTCTGTATAGTTGATGATTAGTTCTCTTAAGTTCAAAAGACTGGTCATAATTTAACAGACCACCCCCTTTACAATGAATACTGCACAATCAGATTATATACCTATCAAGCAACATGAACAATGTAAAAGGTTAAAGAATATACCGGAGGAGGTATAACCGATTCATCTTGAATACTAAGCATCTGCCCTAATTTAAGTGCTGCTCCACGCATTCTGCACAATGCAAGCGCCAAACGTTCTGCATTTCTTTCCGACAAGAATGGGGAAAGAGCAGATTGCTTGTCTTGTAAGTCAGGTGTACCAAAAACAAGCCTCTTGGCAGATTCCTGGATTGTGCCCCATGCAAGACCAGCTCCTAGGCCAGCAAACCTTCAAAATAAGTTAGGAATTTAGCAAAAAAATCTGTGCCATAAGAACTAACAACAATATGAAGTACAACTAATGATTTGTCAAACAACTAGCAAATGACATGTCTAAGACACGTCTTGTTTTAGAAATGAAAGGTCCAAAAGGACCATCAAACAACTATATTGGCACCACAAAATACGTGAACTAAGCAGTGATGAATAGGGTGAGAATAGTTCACCACAAAAATGAAACCAGTCACACCTTACATCAAACATTAGAATATTCCAGATGACTTGTGTTTGTGGAATAGTAACAATTGGGTTTGAAAAAAGAAATTATTTCTTTTTCTTAAACAAAAAGAGAAATTGGAAGGCAAATATAGTAACAAGAGATGAAGTCTTAGTGTCACTGGCGATAAATATAAATTAATGTAGGAGAAATATTACTTTAATGTGGTGTCTTGTGTGAACAATGCACCCCTAACAAACTAACATAATAGTTGTCCATGACAACTAAACATTAGAGATAACTCTGCAGGTGTTTCCTGTATCCTTTGCATTACAAATGCTATCAAGCCTAAAAAAGGAAAACCATTGTGCTAATCCAATGACCAGCAAAACATTGGCAAAACCCCTATGGATGTGAAACATCAGCAATAAATATCTCAACACTCCACTAGGGTGCTTCTTAAAAAGAACGGCAGCACTCAAAGCAACGTGCCGTCGAGAGTAATTAACCCCACGTTCCCTCCCACATGGGAAAACGTTAGCTATATAATTTTAAGAGATGATGTTACTACTTCTGATGAGAGAGTAAGCAACATCCTCAGTCTAAAGAACAATCACAATCTGACCCTCATGCTATGGTGAGAGTGGTAGAGGATGACGGAGGGATGCTAAAACTAATGCAAGGGGCTCAAAGGAACCTCGCTGGCAAACTAGCTGGCGATGTAGGAGGCTCAAAAGTGATCCGGTAAGGAAACAAATCTAAAGGTAAGTTATGCATTAAGTCCAAGCTTAAGAATGGTACAAAAGGCTAAGTGACTCAAGCATGAAGTTTTATGAAGGAATTGTTAAGATGCTCAAGTACAAAAAAGGAAAAACAGTCCCCTTCTTTAAAATCTAGCTTCCTTCCATGCAAATCAACAGCAATTTTATATTTTCCATTCCTCGAAGCAATTGTACTCCTGCTACCAGCACATAGATCAAGATGATATTGGATAAATGACTCAAAAAAACAACCATCAAAGATTAAACCACAAGCATCAGCAGACTATAACATTATAGATTATCATCACACTTAAACATGCAGGTATTGCTTGAAGCATCTTACTCCATACAAGTCGATGAATTGCATCCTTTTGACACTAACGCAAGTATAGTCATTCTTTAAGATTTCTTTAACTTTTTTCGTCATACCCTAAGGACTCATCTTCTCCCCAGACTCTAAGGGCTGATCACCTAAAAGGTTGAGTACTTGGTCAACATCCTGTACTATTGGTTTCACGGACTCATCGTCATGAGGCAACAGTTAGTTACCTCAAAAAATAAGGACCACAGTATGCAATATGAATCTTACTATTGCAATGGTGACACTCAATGATTGAGGCTTGGTGGAAGAAATTAGAGAAAGGCAATTCCTTTCCCAAATTCTAGTGCTCCAAAGTACATGCAACAACTCAAAGTACGAAATTCAGGCTCTGTCACTATCTGAATTTTTGTGGATCCCCAAGAATTCTTTTAGCTTTTATTTTGTTTCTGCTAAGTCACCAAGTGTCTCAAAATCTTAAACTTTTAGGAAATAGGCCCAATAATGTATATCAAGTTATGTGCGACCTTGCCTCGCACGTGGAGAGGCGAACAAATTGAACTGAATAGGTGCACCGACACACACAGAACATAGTGCACGATAACAACTATAACAGCGAAACAAATACATATCATGAGACTTGAACCCAAGGTTTTGTGGAACCTGAGCTTTGGGACCATGTTAAATCAAAGCTTAAGCTTTTGGTATAATTGATGACTTAACAGTTTCCTTTTAGTTTAGGTTTCTAATTATTTTGATTCTCTTGTAAGCAGGATATTATTTATTTCCATTTAATTTAGGAGTCTACTTTCCTTTTTAAAATTTGGGTTTTCGGCCTATAAATATGATGCCCACTTGATGTGTTATTTAGAGTTTTATGAATGATAATTTGAGTTTAGGTTGTGACCTTATGTTAGGATTGTAGCCACTTCGAGCTATCATTCTTCCATTTATCATCCCTTCACGTGTTGCATCAATCTAGTATTAATGTTTAGGCTCAAGATTCCATCTCTGGTTTTTTCTATTTCTTCGTTACTTCTTCTAAACAGGACAACTATCTAGCAGGTCATCTACTCAATTCGTTGATTCTGAACCCAGGGTGAGTCAACCACCACCTTCTCAATCCTTGTCTTCTACTCGTGGTGATGTAGCTGAGCAGCATCCGAACAACTAGTAGTTAATCCTATTTTACACAACAAATCCCGATGTCGAAAACCCTAGCCGAATCATTAGCCATAATCACCAATTAACCATCGGCGTCGTCACTCATTGCCATCGTCATCACCGTCATCGCCGACTGACGCCTCATTGTCGATTGACCACCGACCACTAAAAACCCTACTAGTCGCCATGAGACCTAGAATATACATGGCCTCGTCGTCATCGCCACATGGTTTCCCGCTGTAGCACCACCATCACCATCACCATCACCATCACCTCAGCCCGGATTTACGTTGAATTCTTATCAAAACACCATCGTTGCTCCATTGTCAATATCCATCATCGTCACCATTGGCATCTATGATTCTTGTCGAGGTTTGTGATATCCAAAACACTAGAAATTTCTATCCTCCCTCTCTCTCTCCTTCCCCCCTGCAACCTGTGGAACCCTAACCTCGCAACGCATGGAAGAAAGACACCACTTCAAACCAAAACATTTTAACCCAACAAACGGACCCAAAACCCACTTATTTGATTTTATCCATAACCAACCCATACTAGCACCTCATATCCAACTAGCCCAAGATACTTTTAAGCCAAAAAAAATGAATCCCACCTATAAACCTGCCATCCAGTCTCCAAGCCCCCCCAAAAAAAGCCAACAAAGGTTGTAATCCTTTATTCTTTCACCTTTCACAAAAGCTAGATGGAGTGGAAATGCACCACTAATTTTAATACCTTTCTTAGGAGCACCAACAAAGTTTGAATAATTATCATTAATAAAGGAAATAAAATGAATGTGGTATTTGAACTACCTGTCATTAAAGCCTGAGCCACACCCACAACCCTATCAACTGAGTTGGACTGATACCACTTATCTTTTAATCTTCCAAAGGTGTTTAGTTCCTATTCAAATGGCTAATTATTCTGCTGAGAATTGGTGTGACATCCTTCCCATAAGTAGTACGCATGTGTTACTTGGTTATCCATTGATTTTATTTTGTTTCAAATTAGTTTAGGAGAGTAGAATCCTAATTATTTTGATTATCTTTTAATTAGGAATTTATTTTATTTCCATTTAATTTAGGATTTTACTTTCTTTTTTAAAATTAGCATTTTATGCCTATAAACAAGAGGCTCTTGATACATTATTCATAGTTTTATGAATGAGAATATGAGTTTAGGGTGTGGCCTTGTGTTAGGGTTGTGACCTTTTTGTACTACTTTTCTTTCATTTCTTATCCCTCCACTTGTTGCATCACTCCCTCCATGTGTTACATCACTTTTACTTATCAAAAACAAACTTGCTTTATTTCTAATAAGATTCAATTACAGAATGTTTATCACGTGCCTGGAATAAAGAACTTGTAAGAATCACAATTGACATCCTCAAGTAATGCAGTGTTTGATCTTGAGGACATTAAGGTGTACCGAAGCTTAAGCCATTAGGTACACCAATCATGGAGGGACGATGACTAGATTCTATCTAGGTAATGACAATAGAATCAACATAGGTAGATAAGTAAGTATGGTAAAGCACATCAAGTACTATACAGTAGTCGGAGTTTAGCGCTAAACAACCCTTGGAGTTGTTCCATTTAGATGTATTCGCGCGAGAAAAGCAAGAGTATGGTGATCTATCGAAAACTTCTCATGGTACATCTGGGTAATTCTTCATGAAAGAAAGTCAAAAAGCTTATCTAAGTTAAAAGAATTTCATGAGAAGGTCGAAAGTAAAATTGGTGAAAGATCATATGTCTCCGAACGGATAATGCACAACAATATACCTCAAACAAATTCTCAGACTATCTAGAAAAGTGTAGAATTCACAAGTGACCTACACAAGAATTCTATAGCTTGCAGAAAGGAAGAATCGACATATTGGAGAAATTTGTCAGAGCATGTTACATGCAAATATGTGCCCAGCCAATTTTGGGTCGAGTAAACGAAGACAATGACTCTCTTGCCAAATAGGCAACTGCAAGCAAAGTAAGCATTTGTCTCACCCTTCCGCAAGTTGTGGAACAATAAACCAAAGTGAGTCACTTCCAAATCATCGACAGTGTATGCTATGTATTTGTGCGCGATCATTTATGTCCCAAGTATGATAAGAAGGCAATTCGTTACATATTTGTGGGCTATGACAGTAAGAGAAAAGGGTGGAAATGTTGCGATCATATAACCTATCATTGTTATAAAATAAGGAATGTGGTTGATGAAGCCTTATCATGGTGGTTGTCGCAAACAGTGGAGTTGCTAAACTTGGAAGATTTAGAAAATCAATTACACGAGAAACTAGGGAGCTAAGACAAGAAATGCCTTCTTATTCAAAAATCAACAAGGATTCAACAACTACACCGGTGCTGATGAACTTGAGCCTTGTTGGACAAAACGAAAACCAATAAGCCCATGGCAAAATGGTGTACATTAAAAGGATCCAGAAGAGAGTTATACGAATTAACAATAAGAGGAAGATAATCCAAGAGTCAAGAGACCAACCGAACAAAAGAAACCTAACCTGAAATATATAAATGTTGGCCTAGCTGAAGAAAAGAGTAAAAATGAGACAACAACTTTTAAAGAAGCATTTTGAGGTAAACAATGGCAAAAGGCAATGGAGGAAGAGATCCAAACATGAAATCATACTCAAACTTGGGAACTGGTACCCAAGCCAAATGACATGAGGCCAATATCATGGAAATGGATGTATAAAGTGAAAATTCATCCAGATGGATCGATAGAAAGGTATAAAGCTCGGGTAGTTGCTTGAGGGTTCTCACAACAGTTTGGAATGGGTTACAACAAAACATTTAGCCTAGTAGCAAAGATTACAAGGATATAAGTACTGAGAGCACTGCCAGGTTGGAGCTAGCAAGTCTTGGAAGTTAAGACAATGGACGTTAAGAATGCCTTCTTACATGGAAAAATTGATCGATACATATACATGGAGCAGTCAAAAGGGTTTAAAAGCAAAAGTCATCCAAATTATGTCAGCAAATAAAAGGTTTTGTATGGTTTAAAACAAGCACCAAAAGTATGATATGGTAAGATAACGGAGTTTCTAATTCGAATAGGATATTCAGTAACACATGTACATTTGATGCGAAATACAAAGGACTATCCGCAATTTTATTATTTAATATTTTATTTTATTTTATTAATTATGATTTTATTTTTATTTCCTTAGTTTAAGATTCTAGTTCTCTTTTAAATAAGATTTTATTTTTATTTCCTCTTCGCTAGGAATTAGGATTCGAGATTATATTATTGAGATACTATTTTAATTGTTTAGGATTTTAATTTTCTTATTAGATTAGGATTTTAAACTTATAAATAAAAGGCTCATCTTATGTATTGATGAGAGTCGAATTAATAAATAGTTGAGTTTTAAGACTATGATCTTGATTTAGGGTTTCGACCCTTGTGCGCTGCCTATCCACTATTCTCATCCCCTCCATGTTCTGCATCAATTTGTATCAGAGCTTAGGCTCGGGATTCCACAATCTCTTCTCCTTCTTTGACTCCTTTCTGCAGTCAAAGAAGCCTATACCGCCATTCTTCCCCATGGTTACATCGGCGCCGGTCGTTAACCCCTCGCGCCACCACTACCGCCGTCGACGATCACTAGAGTTGGCTACGCCAACACCAGTCATCGTCCCAACTGCCGTCAACACCTCATACATCACCATCTCTATCCTCACTGCCATCCTTCCTTCTTGCCAAAATCCTAGTCATCAGTCTCTCCTTTTTCCTCTGTCCCTCATGCCAACGACTTCTTCACGTCGTGACCTTTGCAAGACCTTTCAACCAGGGTCGCAACCTTTCAATCAGTCTCGCGCCGCCGCCTACGTCACCATAGCCCTTGCCATCATCGACGCTGATGCAACCGACGACCATTGAAGCCGACACCGACACCACCTTGTCCGTCGTCGCCGCAACCGGCGCCTCCTTGCGCCATCACCGCCAAAAAACCCACACCCTAGAAACTCTTGCCTCGCGCAAGCCGCGAAGGAGAAAGATCCATCTCTGGACCTTCCCGACCCGACCTTGACCCGAACTCAACCCGACCCGCACTTTGCCCTTTTTTTACATAACCTTGACAACCCATAACCCTTTTCTAAAATCCAAGCCCATTAACTAGTACTCACTTTGAAAAAATCAGCCCTTTACTCTTTTTTCTTAAACCCAGCCCAAATTAACCCAACCCACCCCAAGCCCAAATACCTGAACAACCCATTCACCTTTTTAAAAAAACCAGCCCAAGCCTTTTTTCAACCAGTCCATTAATGCAAAAAAAAGTCCAACCCAATTTTTTTTAAAAAAATAACTGTCTTCAAAACAAAAGGAAGGGGAAAAAATCTTTTTCTTACATATTTTGGCCTTTTTTCACAATCTTGATAGAGTAGCCACGCACAAATAGTTTTCATATATTTCTTAAATGTGCCAATAGAGTTTGTAAAATTGTTATTAATGAAGAGTATGTAATAAATGTCGTATCTGCATCAGGCGTTCTAAAAATGAAACTACTGCCCAAAACACTTCCGCAACCCTATCAATTATTTTGGGATGATAGCACTCATTTTTTATTCTCCTAAAGATGTTTGGTTCTTATTCAAATGGGTGACTATTTGGATGACATTTGGTATGATATACTTCTCATTACTATTATGCATGTATTATCCATGGATGCTTGCCTTTGGTGCCACTTATAATAGGAAAGATATACCTTTAGCTTCATATACAATAAAAAAATTATTTTGTTGAAGCCTGCAATTCCAAAAGATGGGATGTCAACTCAGCAGTTTCCTACTTCGAACGGCCTACTCAACAACCTTGCCCTATTCTGGACCAAGACAAATTTGATTTTGCTCCAAACAAGTTTGAGGCATCTATTCCTTCTCCAGCCGTTGAAGAACTACCAGCCTCTATGCTGAACAATGGTTCATCCAATGAAGATTCTTTTGAACATAAGAATGCACTCCACTTGTACCATCCTTTTGATTGTAACGGAAGATTTCATCAAGGCATAACACATTGATTTTATTAGTGTTGAAGCCTTTAACTAAGTTATCAAATCAAGTTTTGTGGATCTTGTCAACGGTCTCAAGGTCAAGCAAAGATGGAATGAGACGAAACTTTGGCCACTCATCATTCAAAATATTTGATTATTTGGCATGGGGGCATTCAGTATTTCAAGGCGAACTCGAGGTCGAGTTATTTTTTCCAGTTGAGGAGAATAATACAGACTACAAAGGACTATCTATAATTTTATTATTTAATATTTTATTTTATTTTATTAATTAGAATTTTATTTTTATTTCCTTAATTTAAGATTCTAGTTCTCTTTTAAATAAGATTTTATTTTTATTTCCTCTTCGTTAGGATTTTAGATTATATTATTAAGATGTTATTTTAATTGTTTAGGATTTTAATTTCCTTATTAAATTGGGGTTTTAAGCCTATAAATAAGAGATTTATTTTATGTATTGATGAGTTAAATTAAGAAAGAGTTGAAAGAATAAGACATGTATTTGGATATTTCCTTTCAACCCTGTTTTAAGACTGTAGCCTTGATTTAGGGTTTCGACCATTTTGCGCTACCTATCCACTATTCTCATCCCCTCCACGTTCCACATCAAGATTCAAATTTATTCGTCAAGAGGCGGGAAGGTAAACTGACAGTAGTACTAGTCTACGTGGATGGCCTGATCATCACTAGAGACGATGACGATGAAATTCAAAGGATGAGATAGACGCTGGCAGTACGTTTTCAAATGAAAGAACTTGACGAACTGAAACACTTTTTTGGATTGGAGGTTGAACGAAACAAGGCTTATTTCTCTGGCAACAAAAGTATGCAAAAGATCTACTAAACAAATATGGAATACTCGAATGCAAGATAATCTCCACACCAATAGAGGCTAACGTCAGGCTATGTAAAGAAAAAGAAAAAAAAAACTTGGAGGATACAACTACGCACGGGCAAATAGTAGGTAGTTTAATCCACATGACTCTCACGTGGCCTGACATCACATATGCAATTGGTGTAGTAACCTCGCTTCATGCAAAAGCCTAAGAAACCTCATTTGGAAGCACTACACCAAATATTAAGGTATGTAAAGGGTACAATTGACTTTGGTCTCTTGTACAAGAAAAATGAAGCGAGTAATGTAGTTGGTCCCTGTGATTTGATTATGTTGGTGACCATAACACTCGACAGTTAACTACCGAGTATGTATTGAGTCTTGGTTCAAGAGCAATCTCTTGGCGAAGCAAGAGGCAACCTAAGGTATCATTATCAACTACAGAGGCAAAATACTAGGCAGCAACAATAGCAGCACAAGAAAGTACTTGGCTTATGAAATGAACAAAAGATTTACACCAACTAATTGACTATGGAGTACAATTACATTGTGACAATCAATTAGCAATATGCTTAGCAAAGAACCCAATTTTTTATGCTTGAACAAAACACATGGAGGTACATTACCACTATATAAGAGAAAAAGTGCTTCAAGGAGAGATAAGAGATGAAATCTACTAGAATTGATGACCAACTAGCATATATGTTTACTAAAGGACTTGACACTGCAAAATTCACAAAGTTTTGAAAGTGAAACGACATGATCACTCAACCATAACTAAACTGAAGAGTCAGTGTTGAGGGTGAGCATTGAGGGAGTCACCACCGACTCTTTATTTTTGCCAAAGTTTTCTAGATGCATTTTCCACCATCTTCCACCTATTTTCGTCTTCCTTTGTTAGCTCTTCTCAAGAATTTTCTATTTCTATAGCTTTGGCAACCACCTCCCATGGAAATCTCTTAAAGCTTCCAAATCAACTTACTATGTCGAAAGACATTTCAACAACTCCTAATCACGATAGTTTTGGGAAGACCACCCATATCTTTAATGTGGTCATCGACCCTGCCACTATGGGCGTCCGAATTTGGTTTGATCTTCGAGACTATGGAGGATAGGATAGGACTAGGGGGCAGAGGGCACCAAATTCTTTATCTCCTTGTGATAAATAGTCTCACATTTGTATCACGGTACTCGAACTAATAGTCTAGAAAATTCTGAACTATTCCCAATATAACTAATATAAGGTCCTCCCGGTATTATTAGTATGAGACTTTGGATTATCTTTTCTCCTTGCCCAACTACCAACAATAACTTTATGACTCGTCTCATTGTTTATCCCACTCTAACCAAACAAGAATCAAATTTCCCAATGTATACGTAATCATATCCATAATCTCCTAGTATAAAAAAAACATGTGCATCTCTCTTAATTACTTATCCCTCATATCCTATCCAAGCACACCCAGTATAACAAACAAGCTCATAGGATTTTACTATCAATGCTTTAGTAAAGAAAATGAAGGTGTGGCAGATGGTTAGAGCAACCCCAGATGCCAGATGTGAAAGCGAGGAACAGGAAAGAAGGGCAGGGCAGCTTTTGAGAGGGAAGATGCGATGACAGCAACGGTGCGACTTATGTAAGGGTATATCCAATCCTTCACTTTTTTTATCAAAATCAGATTTGATGAGAAATGGGCCAAAATTGAGCTCCAGCCCTTTCATCAAATTGAAACCTATTCGAAATCAAGGAAAAACTTATGTCTTGATCTAATTAAGGGGAAAAGAGAACAAAATTTTCAACGAATTTGGTGAAAGAAGCTTTTGGAGGTAAGTTTGAAATAATTTTAAGAAAAATTGATATAATGTTTAAAAGATGAAGGATTGGAGAGCGTGTAACAAATGAAGTTTTCAACCAAAAAAAAATACTCAACTATAGTGGGGAGAAAAATAAAAGAAGAAGGGTTTGAGTCTTTGAGATTGGAAGTAAGTTTAAAATAATTTTAAGAAAAATTGATATAATGTTTAAAAGATGAAGGAATGGAGAGCGTGTAACAAATGAAGTTTTCAACCAAAAAAAATACTCAACTATAGTGGGGAGAAAAATAAAAGATGAAGTGTTTGAGTCTTTGAGATTGGCTAACCACATTTGAAGTGATACAACATTAACTAATATGGGATTGTCGCAAAAGAAAATGTGTATTAAAGAAAACCAGCGTCCTTCGAATGATAGTGAATGAATGAGTGAATGTGCGGGCGTAAGCAATGGTGGTGGGTGGTATTCTTTGGGTTGTGATCTTATCTTTGCCTTCTCGGTCAGTGAATGGCAAAACTTACCCAAGAGCTCTAGAAAAGGGCGTAGAAGGAACTCTCCTCTCCCTGGGCCTCCTCTGTCTCTTAGCAGTCGTCGTCAAAGCAGCCTCTTCTTTGACTCTTTCATTTGCAACAGTAATATTGCCCTCAAAAGTGGGCAAACCGTCTTTCGCAGGGTTTTCCGAATCACCGCCACTAGACTGAGGAGCGTTATTAGAAGTACCATTACCATAGTTGGTCGAAGCCAAGCTCGAGTCTGCTTCTATTCCATCAGCGGATGGTGATGTTATATCGGGAAGGAGAACTTCCTTAGAATTTCCAACGTCCGATGTCAACGAAGGTGTTGGTGGTGGTGTTGACGACGGCGGCGGCGGTGAAGAAATCTGGGGGACAGCTGCTTCATCTCGTTGGACGGGTCTTTGGGGCGGCGGCTGCTCAACAGCGAAAAATATAACGGAAGTTTGTTGGGAATTACAATTAGGAGGAGGGTTGAACTCCCGGACCTTGCCACTGGTGAGTCCGGAGAGATCTGTGGCGGAGAGGATTGCTTTCTTGAAGGACGAAGAAATTAGGGATCGCAAATCCCCATTATTATTTGGATGATGATTATTTTGGGGTTGAGGGCGTTTCAGAACCTCCTTGGCTACTAGGGAAAGGCCAT